>JAAXCT010001976.1:0-106531 GCA_012490785.1 Eragrostis nindensis
TAGCTCGTACTCCATAACAACAACTCGATTTTCACGAATCCCTCTTCGATTTGGTGGATCAATGGCTGATTTTGATGGGGAATAGCTAGGGATTTGGGTGGAGGACACGATGGGGAAGAGATGGGGAACGAGAAGCTTCACATCTGTCGCGCGAAGGAAGAGCGGAGAGAGAACGAGAAAAAATTACTTTACTATCTGTAGGACCCACACACGTTGAGGTAAGCGAACCAAACGAAATCGAACCGAACCGTCGTCGTTCGGTTCGCACCAACGTTGCGCATGCTCTAACATACTCTTTGATTATTCTATTGACTACAAAATTTACAAAACTTTTTTAAGAGCCCTCCAATGTTTGTTATATTTTAGAAATTATAATTACCCAAATTCCATTTTTTCTTATTTTTTTGTGAAGATCACCCAAAGTTCCATGAAGTAATAACCTTAGTTAAAGAATAAATGAGACTTAAACTGTTTTTGTTTTCTATAGAAAGAGAAAATTCAGGCTTCACATCCATTTTTTTTATACTTATCACTTAGGTATTAATTAACTCAGGTAAGTATTATTTTCTTATATTCCTATGTTATTGAGAATGTGTCAGGCTTATATATGAGCATATATAAGAGCTACTATATAAGAGTTATCTGGCGTAAATGAAAGAGTTAGCAAGGAGAAAAAAATGTGCATCGAAATAAGCATCCTTTCGTCTGCATCAAAACTTCCTTTGATCCAGATCCACTTACCTTTGTTAAAAATGCTAGCAGAGTAATGTAAGGCAATAATCCACTTAATCGCGTCCATTGATTAGTACATAACTAAAGTAATAGCAAACTTACAGAATATTATTTACCGCACTGTCAGAACGAAGCAAACTGCAGCTCCAGTAAACCAAGAAGCTAAGGTAGGGACACATGATCAACTCGCCATATAAGCAAAAGAAAATGAACTCCGAAGCAATAGCAAGTAGTTCACTCTTAACATCACGAAAACCCTTGTTATGAGCTATATAGGTAAACTAGTTGAGAACCCCGCGCGTTGCCGCGGGCACTATTTATGTCAGAAAGATGTAGGAAAATTAAAAACATAGAATTGAACATTTCTTGTCCACATCAGTGGCAACCTCTTTTTTGAAGCGAAACAAACTCAATAGTAAGAAAACATATACATTCGTAAAATAGTACTACACACCAAGTCTACTATGAGAACCATTTTTTAGTGACACCGTTCAAACCATATATGAAAAGTATTGTTGAGTACATGTTTTGGTAGATCCTGAAGGTGCGACTTGTGCGACATATTCTGTCACAACAGGAAGCACGTAAAGGAAAAGGTAAGTGTAATTGTTCTTTCTACTCTCGCAAATAACACAAAATAATCTTCTCGCGAAGGTAGTAGTCAAGTTTAAGCATAGACAATGGGAGGCCAACAAAAGTCAAAACTCAAGCACGCAGCCAGCTGAAGTTCAGCAAAAACATGATATAAAATTGCATGCAGCCAGCTCAGCTTCAGCAGAAGCATTTTTTTTTTTGAACTGGCTTCAGCAGAAGCATTAGCACAGCAGCAGTGCACACAATGCACACTCCATCTTTTCAATTTATGCCTTCAAGGTCCCTATTCCCGAGCACAATGAGAACATATGAAATCTGTGAGAAGTTGAGAATCCATATCTTTGCAAAGAAGTTGAGAATCCATATATTTGCAAAACAATGCAAGACGTCATTCATCTTGTTGACAACCGGGGTTCCCAAACTGCAGGGAAAAGTGACTGAACTGCAATCATACATGATACATCTACCATTAATCAAGATGCACCATGGACATTTCACATTAATTCACGCAGGTGATCCGCGGCCGCGCCCATCACCCACGCCCCGCCCCCGCGAGGCGAGGCGAGGCGAGCGCGCATGTGTGATTTTCCTTATTTCTCTTTATCCACATACTAGCAAGACAATGTAGAACAACCTTCTATTTAAGTTGGTCTCTCTCCATCTCAACTAGCAATGTGGAACTAAAGAGTTGCAGTCCCACTATGCATGAATGGGCTTTTAAGATTTTTCAGGAATTAGCCCACATAAATCCAATAATCCCCCACCAGATTTCAAAGTACTATTTAAGACTTTGACAGATCCTACTGTTGTTTGATATATCAGTGTTTCAATAGAGACTGTTAAATTGAACATCCATCTAGAACAATAAGCTACACTCATTCACAACTTGGACAATGAACTACGCTTTGAATCGCAAGTTTTGTGCAAACAAATTTCACTTAGAGTCAAAACTGGTACTTGACCTCTAGTAGACTATCCCGCATGTGGAGCATATAGGTCATACTCCCTTGTCTCATGATGAGCTTAATAGAGATCAGCCAAGTCTCACAGACTGGATCTTCTAATAGTCAGGCTAACATAGGTGTATTCTTTCAAGAATGTTCTGTAGGAAAACATCTTCACTAATTAAAGCTAAAAGAATACATTAAAGCATTTGCCAACCTGCCATGTAGAAATTGAGAGTAATGCATCTTTACTCGAGTGGATTAGATAAGGTACTCTCCAGTCATCCACTAGCTTGTTCTTTCCGGATCCTAATTCACGGGATCTCCGATCACATAGGTTGGGTTACCGCTAGGGAATAACTCATATAGGTCTCATACCCATCTCTTTAAATGCAGCGTCTAACACATTACGTGACAGCCC
Source organism: Eragrostis nindensis (assembly GCA_012490785.1). Lineage (NCBI taxonomy): Eukaryota > Viridiplantae > Streptophyta > Magnoliopsida > Poales > Poaceae > Eragrostis > Eragrostis nindensis. Next base: position 2,692 of record JAAXCT010001976.1, read on the forward strand.
CTTAGTAAACTGATCTGCCAGGTTCTTTGTAGTTTGGATATAATCCAATGATATTACTCCGGAGTTTCTCATTTTCCTGACAGACTTTAGTCGTCTCTTGATATGTCTTGAGAACTTAAAGTTATCCATAGAACTATTCACCTTGACAATCATCGTTTGATTGTCACATTTCATAAGGATTGCTGGCATAGGTTTCTCAACAATAGGCAAGTCCATCAAGAGCTCTCGTAGCCAATCGGTCTCAACAGTAGCTGTATCTAGCGCAGCAAGCTTTGCTTCCATGGTAGATCTTGTTAAGATGATCCCATTCGCATGACGTCTATGAAACATCAGCACCACCCAAAGCGAAAATGTATCCACTTGTGGCATAAATTCATCTGCATCAGATATCCAGTTCGAATCACTATATCCCTCTCGTACCGCAGGATACCTAGAATAGTGAAGCGCATAGTTCATAGTGCCAACTAAATAGCGCATGACTCTCTCAAGCGCACGCTAATGATCATCTTCTGGATTAAAGGTAAACCGGCTTAGCTTGCTTATCCTGAGTTGTGTTTGCTCAGGACGAGCAAAGTTTAAACTTGGGGAGGTTATTGACGGTCATTAAACCATGAAATGACCTCCAACAGACCAGTAAATAAATAGTTGTTCACCAAGATTCCACGCATATTAGTTTAGATTAATAAAGTTCCACGAGTTTTGGTGACTTTTGGATGCAGGAGTGGAAAATGGAGGAAAGTGGGCCTGAGCCAGGGATTTCCCTGGCCGGCCGGCCCCACCTGGTGGCCTTTGGCCCCGAGCTTCCTCTAGTGGGCTGCAAACTGGTCCACAACGCATAATTCAAGGCCCAGCCCAGCGGATTCCACCGCCATTCTAGAAGGTGGGCCAAAAGGGCCTCAACTTGGCCCTTACTCCTCTTCTGCCGTCCCCACGAAGTAGCCGACCTTCGAACCACATCAGGAGACAATCTTGAGCGTTCAGGCAAGAGGCGGTGGCCAACCGCAACAGGAGACAGCCGGCCGGCCAGACTTGGCGGCCCCGCCACTCCATCTCGCGCTATAAGACCCCCCAGGTCCTAGTGAAGCTATAAATACCCCCCTCGGCTGCAGAAGCAATTCGCACCACATCAAATCCAAGTGATCATTACTCATTTAGCGTAGAAGTAGAGTTATTTTGGGAGTTAGAGTAGAGTAGAGTAGACTAGAGTGAGAGCTCTCTCGGGGTTCTGGAAGTCTTCTCGGAGTTTCGGTATAGTTCTTGTATCTTTACTCTTGTAGAATTACTTAATTAATTAATTAATTAGTTTTATCTTTACTTATTTATCTTTAGTATTTTCTTTTCTATTTAAGTTATTTATTATGTTAAGCTAATATGCTTGCAAGTCTTGTTATGGGATTCGTGATTGTGTCTAAAGAGTACGAGAGAGTGCCTCCGACGGAGATAGCATCCGTGCTTGGTGAAACTGTGCTCTATTGTTAGATAGGGCTGCTTCGTTGATCAGGAGTAGTTCCTCTAGGCGGGTTGTAAGCGCGCGAGTATATGTGACAGCTACACCGGTCTCTGTTATCCACCACGTCCGGGTTGGACAGGCAGGGTCTTAATTATAGCAGGGAGATTCCCATGGTGAACTAGCGGTATCGGTTCATTAGCCATGACATCCTTGTGCCCTGAAATGACTTGACTTGTTTGTATGTGAACTTAGCTAAAGTAAATATAGGATAAAATATACAGGAAACATTTTTGTCTCTATTTCGTTGTTCTCCCAATTTAATTTCTCTTCTACCTTTTTTATTTTTGGATGGTTAGATATGTGCCAACTTACCAACATGTACCTTACCCCGTTTAAGTACATATGTTATTTATTCAATAAGTACAATACTTTGTTACTATTTCATCTTCTTACCGCTCTACTTCTCTGCGAAAATATAAATACAGTAACCCTGGAATACTCCAAGGTGAAATGCTACAATGAAGTTCTGCGCTTTCGAAATTAATGAAATTTAATTACACGCATAAGAACCACCAACACATGTCAAAGCTTTGATACAAACTTGACCTCAAGAATCACGTCAAGGTTTGTTCCAAAATCAGTATGTCATCAACATACCAGCACAATATAACGCCTTGACCCCTACCATAGCGATAGTACAAACATTTATCAGCGATAGTACACACATTTATCAGCGTCATCGACACTGAAGGCTGCTGATATGAGAGTTGAGTCAAATTTGTCATGCCACTGCTTAGAAGCTTGTTTCAGATCATACAAAGATTTCAACAACTTACACACCTTTCTTTCTTGATCTTTAATTACAAATTCATCTGGCTGATCTATATAAATCTCCTTGTCCAACTCTCCATTGAGGAAAGTTGTCTTAACATTCATCTGATGAACGAGAAAACCATGTGAGGCACCAGAGAGAGTAAAACTCGAATAGTGGTCAATCTAGCAACAGGTGAATAAAAACATTTGGAAATGCAACAAAAAGAAATTGCAAAAGGAAGCCGCGCGTACCCGCAAGGCCTCGGACCGGATTTCGGCAGGCCATTCACGCAGGTGATGCACGCCCACGCCCGACGAGGCGAGGCGAGCAAGCGCGCGGGTGATTTTCTATTTCTCCTTATCCACATACTAGCAATAGAGTGTAGAACAACCTTCTATTAAAGTCGGTCTCTCTCTACCTCAAACTAGCAATCTGGGACTGAAGAGTTGCAGTCCCACACCATACATGAATAGATTTTTCAAATTATTATAATTTTAGAATGGGCCAAGTCCACATAATTCCAACACATGACAGGTCGTCTTCCTCACCCTGCCAGCTGTCGACTTCGCCCTCCGTTGTCTTCCAATTCGCTGCTGCCCTCGCCGGTTCTCCACGCCCATCTATCGTCAAATCCCTCTCCGAGCTTAGCCGCGACACCTCAACGCGCTCCCTCCCCGATCTCGGCTGCAGCACCCCACAACCTTGTTTGTGCGTGCCCTACAAGTGTGACCTTCTCCAGCTGATCGATTTCCAGCGGCATGCCTTGCCAGATTGATGCCCGATTAGCAGGCGTATAGCGGTATAGGGCACTGGTGTGATCAATTTTATTTTGTAAGAAGCATAGTGTTCGTGCCTCATTCGTTCACTATAAACACATCATTATCTAAAGTGAGATGAAGGTGTGTGTGTGTGTTTCCTTATTTCCTCTGCCTGCAATTGATAGAGGCTCACACTGGTACAGAGAACTATTGGCAACAAATTATAAACCCCTAATGGTTAAAGCTTATCTAGGATGTCTTTAGCAAATTTGACCACCAGTGTCTCTGGCCAGTTCTCATCTATGATAAGGTGCAGGACTTTGTTGTAACTAATTTTGCATCAGATCATAGTAGTATTGGCTTGGCAATATTCATATAGTGCTTTATTTTCAGTAACTGAGCCTTCAAGTTTTATTAAAATAATTGTTGACATTTTCTAGTAGATGCATAAATTATAACTTGCTGTTTATAAAAAAGGATAGACCCACTGTTGACATTTTCTAGTAGATGCACAAATTAGTGGTTGCTTAGCATAGTAGAAGGATAATTAGCAGTGGTAATGTATTTAGTATTTACCACTTTAATATTTATATAAAAAAGTTCTAATGTTAGAAACTTGTTGTATTACCTCTGTACTTGAATTGGATCATGTTAGAATTGAAATCAAAAGGGAAATGAAAATTGAAATATACCTAGATTGTGATGACTGCAGTTTTTATTCATGGACGTCTCACACTTAGGCTTGAAATCAGTATGCAACAAACAGTTTTTATTCATGGACGTCTTAGCATTTAGGCTTGTAATCAGTATGGAACAAATAATGATTATTTGGTTATTAGTATATACACAGGGCTTGACATAAGCATATTGAGTAGTACTCGCTTCTCTTTTTGCCTCATCGCTGTGGAGGTTTTGTTGGCTGTCCAGCGATTAGAAGGCACAATGTTCTCAGAGGACATCCAGGAAGAAAATGGCTGTCCATTTTCTTCATAGTATCTGCATAAAACTTCATCATCAGTCAAGGAACAGATAATTACTCGGGATCTCAGGGAATGAAACAGGGCCATGCAACTAATCTAGAGAAAGCAAAATTCAGTTTAGTCAAACAAACTTTATGACCAAGTCGCAAGCAGTATAAATGCTTAATTAATAGCTGAATTAGGCTGTATCATTTAGATAATTACCATGCAACTTTATTGATTGAAAATTCTTTAGGCTGTTTCAAGCAGCCCAAATTAGAGTGAACAATAAGCTATAAAAATTATCTTATAGAATAGTGGGCTGATTGGCAAACAAACAGAATTTGCAATTTACTATCCTATTAGAAAGAGCAAAACTTTGTGAATTATTATTTGTTGTGGACAGACCCACTGCTGGAAGGTCCCACGCAACAACTGCGCCAGGCCTGTCCTCTTTATTATTTGTTGTAATCAAAACATATATCTTGAACTGAGTGTAGTTGTATAAGAAGCACGGTACATCTGAACTTGTTATATTTGAGACAAATGGAAATTCTGTATGTTACAATAATCTAATAACTAAAGTGATTTTGTCAATTAGGATGTTGGCATTCTGTATCTTTAGTTCCTTATTGCTGTCCTACTGCATATAGAGGAAGGCTGAGAAAGTCAATTGTATGGTTTATCTATTGCCTCAATGTTGAACAGCGCATGTTTGGTTCGCATGTCCTAAGGTGATAGCATGAACATGAGAATTAGAACACTTCTCTGCATCAGCTTGTACGAAATCACTATAGCATCATGGGGAAAATTTTGATAAAAAGAATCTCCGACCAAAGATAGAACCTGCAGATTCCAAAGAGAGAGGAGAGTTGAAGTTGGCGCAAATGGCAGATTGTAGAGGAGCTGGGAGAGAACGGAGAGAGGAATGAAGCCCAACGGTCCTTAGGACTCAGCGAGCTGCTCGACCTACCGCGTTGATGGCGGAGGACGACTTGGTGACGACCTCGTGGTGGCGGCTAGCTCGCTAAGGTGGAAGTCGATGACGTAGTCGGTGAGGTCCTCCATGTCTGAGTTGTCGGCGCGCGTGGGGGAGCCTGGGACTGAGTTCGGCTGCAGCAGCACACCCGTTCTTCCCCAGCAAGGGCGAGAGGATCTGGGAGCCGGCGAGCGAGACCATGGCTGGCGCAAGCGGTAGCACTGGAAGGTTCGCGTGGACTGGAGAAACGAACAGCGGATGAAGCGTTGATCGGCGAATCGACGGTAGATGACGACGAACAGTAACTCAGCCAATCAGGACGGAGAGAACGGCACGCGATTTAGATATGTAGAGATTGTTGCAGTGGAGCTGTGGTGGCATGAAGGTGATAACATTTTTGATCGCTGGCATGATGCCACTGGCATCTGTGGGTCAAAAGTTTTGCCGGTGCTGAATAGGGGATTAAACTTTTTTTTTAAGATTACACAGTACAACTCAGACACTCACAACGCATGCACACTCACCTCTATGAACACACGTACGCAAACCCTACCCCTATGAGTATCTTCGAAGACTGAGCCGGCAAATCCAGAGATACGAAGTCACCACTGGCGCCTCGCTGTCGACGGGAGCGTCGCCTACCACTGAAAGCACAAATGCCGTTAAATCCTTGAAAATTCGCTCCCACGGGGAGTCGAACCCAGGACCTGAGAGGTGTTACTCGGAAGCCTTAACCATTAGGCTAAGACCCCTTTCACGGGGATTAAACTTTTTGATCGTGGCACTGAAGGGATTTGCCCAAAGAGAAAAGAAATCTGGCCCGCGCGCAGGAGAGGAACAGAAGAGAAACGATAGAAGGAGACGACGGGCTAAGAGGTTTCGGCCCAGAGAGGCTGACGTTTTCTTTTTTCTTTTTGTATTTCTATTTCCTATTCTATTTTATATATCGACAAAAACAAATTCTACACGAGTTTTGAATACATCCACACAATAAAACCTAATGCAGTCTACTCCAGCATGATGCAACCAAGAAAAAATATAACCTATATTAATTTATTTCATTTAGAATATAAGTTTATTTGTCTAAATATGTGATAAGACTCAAATATAAAAGAAAAATTTAAAACTATTCTTAAAAATTTTAAATTTTACTGAAATTTAAGTCACATTCCAAATTTTGAAACTTCTGCGGCGTGGCATAACGCTCGACAAACCTCCTGTATAATGATTCTGATCAATGGTTGGGTAAATGATCTTGAAAAATGAAGTTACCATGAGAATAATACTTATGAAGGTTTACACTTATCTTCTTTTTTTTTAAAGAAAAAACTAGAGCTACTTACTCTCTATGTGAAATATATGGCTTGACCAGACCTATCATACACGAGATGAAGCTTAAGTATTGAGTTCAATGGAGTTTGTTAAGCATGTGTGCTATATTATTGAAATTGAGTTAAATATTCCTATGCTACACAAATAATTACAAGAGTTAATTTCATAAAATCACAACTATTTGGTCCCTAGTTGCAAGAAACCACAACTTTTGAAACCGGTTTCACAAAACCACAACTATTTGCACAACTTATTGCACAAAACCACAAGTTTCGGTCCTAGCCTCCTAGGCCCACTTGTCCGACTCTGTTGACCTATGAACATCTGTGGTGGATGACATATGGGACCGAAACTAAAAGTTGTGGTTTTATGCAACACATGGCACAAATACTTTGGTTTTGTGAAAGTGGTTTCAAAAGTTGTGGTTTCTTGCAACAATGGACCAAATAGTTGTAGTTTTGTGAAATTAACAATAATTACAATGACAATATTAGTGACAATAGGGGGATGGCTAAGAAAACTACCTGTTCACCGTTGCTCTCCTATAATGAACCTCCTTCAAAAGAATCGAATTAACAACTAGATGATATGATTTTGTTTTATTGTTCCTACAACATTATAGGGTCAAGACTAGCTGAGATTAACCTTCCATTTGGTGCACATAATAATCAGGTATTAGTCTGCTATTAGTCGTCATATTCGAAAGGTTGACATGTCAAACACAAGGTGAATGGCTACAAAACAGCCTGAAAAAACACCTAAAAACAAAGTAAACTCTTCCATACCTCTGCACCTCCACAATTCTATGGTGTTGATCAATCTCTATTGTTGCAGCCATATCTTCACCCTTAGAAAAAGTCAGAAAGAATAATCAATCTCTCTGTCGAAAATATTTTTCACTGCTTAAACAACACATTGAGTGTATCTCCAATCTCCGTCGTGCAATGTTGTGCAGAGGTGTAGCACCTCCCGCGCACATGCATGATACTTTTGTTGCCACATTTTATCATCATGCACAAGGATGTTCGTCGAATCATGTGGAGATGAAGCATCTCTCCATGCACTACGCATTCGCTGCACCATTTATCAACATTGAGTGACTTCCCCATCGATGAACAGAAGCCTTAGCCTGCAATCATGTGTACCCAAACATCGATGTGGGTCATCACCTCGGCATAGCAATGGCAACAAGTTAGCCAAACCTGCGAACCATCATGGCTATGGCTTTATTGGCCTCTCCCAAACAAAGGGAGATCTAGCCACCACAGAACATCGTCTCTCCAAGCTCCGCCAAACATGCTTTCTCTATGTCATCATCTCTCTATGTCTTCATGTCGACCACCAAAATGACACAAGGTGCAAGAATTGATGAGAGCACCCACCACTCAAATGCGAATTTTGAGGTTGGAGAGATTAAACGTCAATCGTCTTCCTCTTAGCGTTGGAATCGCAGCCACCACTGCGGATCTGGCATGAGCAAAGGCGCAACATCACCAACACTACCAGGACGTGGATCTACGTAGCACGGCTAAATGGCATGGCAATGGGGGCATCTGGAAGGAAGCTGGGGTTGAGCCAGCACCCCCCCCCCCCCCCCCCCCCCCCCCCCCCCCCCCCCCCCCCCCACACACACACACACACACACACTGACACACACAATGTGTGTCACCATGGTTGCAGCCATGTACTCGCCAAGCCTGCCGCCGAGTCACCACGTCATCCCAGACGTGGATCTAGGTGGCCCGACCGAACTGCATGGGTATAATGAAAGAAAACAACCAACAGTTGACCTATAATAATAATGCTGAACTTGTCAAAAGAATCTAAGAACATGGCTTCCTTGAGGCTTGAACCAAACACATCAAGAGGCCATGTTGCATGCATGTGTCAGAACCACGATCGAGTGCTAGTAGAAAATGAGAATTGAGTTTACAAAAAAAGTCCTTAATAGATGCCATGATAATGAGTCGGCTTCAACTTTCAAGGTTCGATCAGTCATACGTGTTAACATATATGAGGAAACGTTACCAATGCCTTGAACTAAACACAATAACTAACAGTATAGTTGACCTCAATACCATGTGCCATTAACTTGCCCAAAGAATCTACGAACATGGCTTTCCTCACCCGTCGACCACGTGCCATTAATGTGCATCATGCGTGTTTCAAATTCTGTATTAAAGTTATATTATTTTATTTAGGAATTACATAAATGATATGCGAAATCACAAAAATAAAAGTACAATACACATTAGCAAGGTTATATTGCAGAAATACGTATTTCACGTTCTGAAAGCTCAATTGCTCAAAAGGATCAATTTTTGTGCTGCGGCTGCGTGAAAGTATTGACTCGTCATGCAAATTCTCTGTCCAGCAAGATATGGTTACATATAAGAGATATTATTTTTGCAATTTCATGATTTCACGTTTTATTTCTGTTAGGAAGGCGCTGAAGAAGCATAAATGGTGATACGTGTCCTTTTTGCAGGAAAAATAAAAATTATACGCACTTAACATAAAAAATGGCAACGGTCGATATTAAAAAGTATTAGAAAGTAGTAGGACTGATTGATGGCCCATGTGAGGTGGTGGGCTGGCCAGAGACGGGCCTCGAAAGCACAATTAAATTCATCTGCGCGCGGGGAAACCCGATGCAATAGTAATTTCACTGCAAAATAACAGCACGGGCATGCGCTCTCACCCTGTGCGCTATAAATAGAGTGTCGGGCTGGAGGTTCAACGGTTCACTGCCTTGGTGAGCAAACTTCGTCAGATTGAGGAGCACAAGAACAATGAGAACCAAGATGTCGCAATACGCGAAGAAAACTTCTGCAACTGGTGCGCTTCTCTCTCATTATATATATACATCTTCATCAGGTTCCCGCAGCTAGAACTCACAGCTGATTGGTTTGTTGTCTTGCTGCGTAAAATCACGTGCAGGAAGTGCAAGGAGGTCATTGATCCGTATCTACAATGGGAGTTGGAGGATTGCGAGGCCGCAGGAAATGCAATGTTAGTAGTTCCTATGGATGCAAGGTTAGTACGTACGGAATGTGTGATTTGATAATCTTCTATATTTCGCATTTTTACATTATGAATATAGTAAGTACGTGCACATTTCTAACGTTGGACTATAATGTCACCAGGCCAGCGTCGGGATGATGGCCTGTATGGAACTTTTAAAGACAATAGTTAGTTGCCAAAATTATTACCTTACTAGTTAGCTAACAACTATCTCATCAATTGCTCTACCCAGCTAATAGATGCGAAAAGACCATTTTATCCTCGGCTCCCGGAAAGTCGTCCACAACCTATAAAATAACCAGACAAAAATTAAGAGTAACAATCACAGTATGCCAACCCAAACCACCCACCTATTAATTGGTAGATTCAAACAACCTCTAGTAAAGAATTAACCGTTAACCAGCTCATTTATATCGCTAGAGGTTACAAAAACAGGACCGAAACCATCCCTAATAATATACCGGTTATACCCTTTAATCACGCATCTTGACCAAACAACCCCTAGTTGCTTTTTTTTTCAACGAAGATCAATTGGTTAAGGAATCGATCTATCAACACCAATAGAAAGGGTGCCGCCGGCGCCTCTCCAGATCCAACATTTCACGATAGGATTGCCTCCTTCTGCAACACCAAAAACCTAACACGAAACCCAGGACGCCTTTGACTCAACGAAGGCCTCTGCAAGAACTAGTCCAGGATTACACAACCATCGACGACACAAGTAGGAAAAAACCGGCGATCCGTGGGTACCGCAAGTCCACATCACGCCTACATCAAGCAAGGACGGTGATCTCTTAGCCTAATGGCCTCTCATGGCTATGGTATTTCCTCCCCAAACACAATTATTGTTGGTGTTCATTTACTAGGCTAGAGTGATCCGATCGCTATGGGTGAGTTGATGATTTGCCAAAATTGCGTTCTAACTCCTATTTTCAATTAAAAAGATAATTCAGGGATAATCATGCCTCCCGTGCCTCTGTCTCGGGGAGGGGGTTCACATGGCTCGTATTCTGGAAATCCATATCCTCCACCAAAGTTTCATATACAAGGTTAGTGACTAAGGCATGAGACCTAGCTTTTGCCTCATGTGCATGGTATTTTGCATGGAGCATCCGTCGTGTTTCCATTACTTTTTTGTCATATCTTTCTTTGTGCGGGATGGAGCCTTTAGTTGTAATTTTGAATAGTAGCATGCATCTACCGATGCAGAGGCGGGAATAAAGATCTATTCCCTTTTCTAAAAAAATCAGAGCGCCTGTAGATTAGTCTAGTTAATGGATGTTTTACAGAACTCCTGCTCTACTTAATCCATACATTTGCTTGAATACGCTCAAAACTAGCTTCAGAAATCCATATATCTTGAGTGCTGGATTCATTATGAGAATTTGGTTGACTCATTTTATTATTATTTTGTACATAAAATAAAAATAACTTATTTTGTCTTATAAACAAAAAAATTCACCATGGATCTCGGATTTGGACTTTTGCCAGATTCAAATCTGAGATCCATAATGAATTATTTTTTGGCAAAGTTTCTAACAGATTGAATGTTTGTTTACTTTTTTATCTCTTTCTTCCTCCATTCTTTTCCGAGCATCTGGGGACTGTTCTAGTATTCCTTGATGCGGATTATAGATCTGAAGATTTGAATGGATAAAGGGACTTTGGTTGAGTTGTTTATTAAATATTTAGGACTAGAAATAACTAAATTAAAATATGTTATTTTGTGTTATAAACTCAAATTTAGTATGTATCTTGGATTTAGTGCTATATCTAATACTAGGATGTTAGGACTTTATTATTTCCTTTCGTCCTTTGTAAAAGTTCCAAAAAGTTTACTATGTTTCTCCGTTTCATGGACTAGAAGAGCTCCAGGCCGTTGTGACAACCTGGATCTGGGCTTTGGGACCTTGAGCTCTCCATAGCCCACAGGGAATAGATTTGTAGAGTAAAAGGGAGTCCACGGTAATTCTGCTGGTCACATTACAGAGGTTGCTTGTAGTAGAGGGTGAAAGGTTAGCAGTCTTGGGGCAAGGCATGATGATCAACGGAGGCAGCCGCATATTCATGTCAGTCATGAACATTTGCTGCCGAGGGGTTATGCCGGCAATCCAGAGGGAGGCATGGCGTGGGGAAGAGCTGGCCCTGCCCGGTGCCCGCATGGCTTGGGGAACACAAACTGTGCACCATTGGAATCTCAACCCATGTTTGACTTTATAAGACATCAATAAAGTGGAGAAAATATATCCTCTCTTTGTCTTCCGTTTCTTAAATCTTCCATTTATTTCAGCTCCAACATTGCTTTCCTTTCGTGCATGCACGAACGATCGAAATGCTAATCCATGCTCACTTGATAGTCGAACATGCATGGCCCTTTAATTTCTTTTCACTTCAGCTCCCGATATTCAATTGTTATACAAAAACACTGCAGAAGTTTCTGGTACGGTGTTGCCTATACCAGCCCTTGCGAATAAGCGTCCACCCATCAAGCACCAGCTGCCTAACAGCATCAACATTGAAGAAGGGAATGGGGTTAACAACCAAATCGAAAATGGTACGTACCTGTGTCAATCTTTCTCATGAGAATTCCGTCCATTTATACATGTTGGGAGTTCAAAATATTCAAAACAATTTCTGCGTTTCTAATTTGCCTACAGCTATCACTGGTATAATCCATCCGATGAGAGAAGCTGGAATCCAGTGAAAGACGCAAATGCGAGGTTCCCTGGAGACATCAAACCAGCTTAGTTTATGAGAAGGGTTTCCATATGTCTGTCATCAGTTACCACAATAAAGCTTCTACCCCGGTTGCTAGTCATGATTGGGACTGAGGATATCTACGGTTGTTGTGTACCATGTCATGTTCTTCTGTACCCGGGGGTGGAGGAAGTGTTGTTATATTTGTGTAAATGTGAGATACTATGTGCAGCATTGCATGTTCCTTGCATAATGAACATATTTGAACTACATGTGATGGGGTGTCGAAACAAAAAAATTATGGACACAATGCTCTGTTAGGCTTCTCCAAGTTGAGTGTTTCGTTTAGTAGCTTTCAAGAGTGCAACATCATATAAAGTGCAAGTTAAATACTCCTCTCCAATGCATTGTTTCGTAATATTATTTCCTTGACCTGGTAAAGCATTTGATTATTGCCCTTATGAAATGAAATGATTGTCGCCCATGCTGGCTTAAACTATTTCATAGCGTTGGAAACAATGTATACAGAGTTTCATCTAGATGAAATCCGTTTCTTCTCTATCTTGATGAGTAACTTGCCACATCATCAAAAGCCCATTTATTGAAAAATGAAACTTCCATTGGGAGTTGCCTTGTGATCATTTGACATGTCACATGTACCGTTGCTGATGCCTGACGTCACATTTTATATGCTTTCCATCACACCTTGTGATCATTCGATGTCTCCAATGCCTTGTGATCATTTGATATGCTTTTTCATCCCCATAACTTTGTCGGAGTTGCATCTTCTCTTGAATAAGTTGATTCTGATTACAGTGCGCAGTGACATTCTAGTCCACACGTTCTCTGAATGTATCATTAACTGCGTCTTACCGTCCATATATACCAGGGAAAGAAAGTAAAATACACAACGTAAGCGAACTATCAATTGAGGCACAAGAAGATTTGTATTTCATCCTCAGCAAACATGCATGCTTCTCACATTAAACTCTTGTGGGTATATAATACAAGGAGTGATAAAAAGAATCATACATAGAAGTAGAAGAATCAAACACCAATAATGATCTGCACATCGTCACGCAGCTTCGTCCTGCGCCGGCTTCCGCGGCGTCCAGTGTGGCCGCGCCCTCCGTGTCCGGGCTCACGCTAGCTCCTGAGGCGGGCAGCGAGACCGCGCCTGCGCTAGTTTCCAAGGGGAGGGAACCGAACGCGGCTGCCCCGCCCTTGCCGGCTTCCGAGGCTGAGGCGTGTGACATGAGCGCGTCCTCTTCCATGGCAATGGCGCCGGCTTCCCTGGTGGGCGTCCCGACCGTGCCGGCTTCCATGGTGGGCGTCCGGCGTAACTGTGCCGTCCGTGTCCTTGCACGAACTGCTTCCTCGCCGTGCGTGCATATGCGCAGTCCCCACTTACTCTCCCGCGTCGTCCCAGACCACGGTAAGCCCTTCAAACTGCTCTGTTTCCTCAGCCCTGACGAAACGTGGTCCCTGAAGGATGTCGCCCTATCTTCCCCAAGCTACGACCTATCCAAGTTCCATGTTGACACGGTTTGTATCTTATGGCTCAAAGCTCTCTTTCAGATCTATCAGTTGGAATAGTACTTTTTTTTTGGGAATAGTACTTAAGTGCTACCAAGCCGATGGGGCACCCAGCCCACCAGCGGCCCATCACCCACAGGCCCAATAGAAATTTAGATTGCAACGAACAATCTTCCTCGTTGGCTGGAACATAGCTCTCGCGCCGGAACAATTGTCCTCAACTCCTAGAACATTTGTTCCCACGCGCTAGAACATTTGTTCCACGCGCTAGAACTTTTGTAGCCAATCTCTGTAACAAATGTTTCGGATTCATGGAACAAGCAGCACGGCCTTCGTGAGGCGGCACACGGGGCCGGCCGGCGGCAGCGTGGGTCGGGGCAGCGCTGGCGATGCGGCATGGTGCTGGCGCGGTAGGGCGGGGCAAGCGGACACCGCTGCAGGCGAGGCAGGCGAAGGCAGATGCGCGTGGGCTCGTGGGGAGGAAGGAGCAGTGGGCGGAGAAGAAAGGAGAAGCAGGGCGGTCGCGTGGTGAAGGAAGAAGAAGCAGTAGCGACCATTAGATTGAACTTTGCGTGCATCTCAAACAATGAGTGCTTCGGTGCTTCAGTAGCTCTGAGGACTCGAGTGCTGTATAGGAACTCCTAATCGCTGCTCGATTGGTTTTTAAACTAAAGACTTTTGGCGTTACCTATTATTGAAAGCAAAATAGAGTGCCAGCTTACAATAAGCCTCCTGCCAAACATGGGTTTGTGAAATCTGAATGGCACGGAATCAATTCCCTAATAAGGAACATGTAAACAAGATTTAACCAAGTAAATATCATAATAGGCAACACATCGCCACAGAACCCCGTCTCGCCATGACCCTGCGGCATCGCCTCCAGCACTACTCTCCATGGCCTTTAGCGGCATCGCCACCGTCATGTGGGCACGCCATTGCCTCTAGCGGCATCGCCGTGTGCACCGTCTTGCTAACCTCGCGGAGTCATTCGAATAATATTAAGACTAAGTAAACGATAATCAAACAATGCAAATATGAAGGTTACTCTTTTTTTGAGGAACATATGAAGGTTAATCGTGTGTTCGTCTCGCGCGTGCGCGAGAGGAGTGTGTGCCTCACACACGTCCAGGCAAGGGATCTTATATAGGAGCATCCAGCCCACTAACAGCCCAACAAGCAAAAACAGCTCAGTTTTGGTAGTTCTTCATCTTTCCTAAAATTGTTCGAGACGAAGAAGCTATTTGTTCCAGAAGAATAAAAATTTGTTCATAAAGAATAAAGGACTTGTTCCATAGGAAGAAACAACTTGTTCCAGATGAATAAAGGATTTGTTCGAGACCAGGAAACAATTTCTTGCACACAATGAAACAATGTTCCAGGGCAATGAACGATTTGTTCCAGTCTTCCAGACGAAGAAATACCTTGTACCCAATGAATAAATAATTTATTCCAAAGGATGAAACAAATTTGTTCCGGATGAATAAAGGATTTGTTCCAGGACAATGAACAAATCGCTCATCGCTCATGAAAACAAATGGAAGTAACGGCCGGGAAGCCAGGGGCATTGCGGGATGACCCAAGCGAGGCCGGGGCAGGCGTGGCGGGCAAGGGCAGCGCGCGACGGCGGCGGCGCACCTCGAGGCGACTCGCTGGCGTAGGATCGAAGCAGCCCCGCGCAGGATGCAGGGCCGCGGCGCCTAGCCTTGTGGTGAAGCAGGTTGCGACAGCTAGCTTGCTTAGGACTTGTTCCAGGCCCGGAACGCGGCTCGTACTGGCCATATCAGCCCGGCCAGTTCTGTAACCAGGCCGAACTAGGAAGGGCCGTTTCGCCTGGCCAGAACGAAGGTTGGGCCAGAACGGCGATTCCACCTCTCGATCAGCCCGGAACGTAGTCGGCACCTCCACCCTCCGGATCGAGCGAGAGGCGTTGCGAGGCGGCCCGACCTAGCCACAACGGCGAGACTGCCTTAATGATAGTTTTGATAGTTTTTAGTCACCTATGGCACTTTCTTTCAACCCTCAAACTTGCTTTGACTTGGAGTTTATGATAGTGAAGTTTTTGGTTTGTGAATCAAAAATGAATCATTAATGTGAATTTAGTCGTTTTGATGGAAAAGGTCTGCCTACTAGCAGTTCTAGAATGTGAAGCTAATTTCTGTTGGAAAGGTTTACCTATTTGCAGACTATATCATGTCTGCTGTACCATTTTTATCCAGAATTTTTTGCTGTTTTACCCTTTTTACTGTAGTACTATATATCTAAGAGCAAATGGGAAAAATGACTGCACACTTATCATATCTCATGATTGCAGATTTTTATTAATCGAATAACTTGTTGCATTTTATACTACATCTTTATTTAGTTGTTTTTCCGTAGCATGGAACTAGTAGACTTCTAAAATTGATATATTGGTGCATGTAATTTCAGAAGCAAGATGAGAAATATAAACATGTGGAGCTCAATGCGATTAATCTTTTCAATGAGTGCCACAACAACAGCCAGACTGGCTTAGTGAGGCTGTCAAGGAAGCTTTGGCAAGTAAATGTACCAACCATGCTTTGTAAGATGGTGGGAACTGTTGATGCTCTGTTTTTTGGCTGTTGATGGAGAAAAATGTGACCGGTGTTATTCTCTTGTTGCTTACTGATTTTGAGATAAAGATGGTTTTTTGCTCTGGTAGAGTGCTGTTTTGTTGGATCAGATTGATGTTTCAATTTTCTTAAACCAGATTATGCCCTCTTGGTTTATTTCCCGCTTCTTTTGTGGAAGCTTAGTTTAATTTTGAGGGACTCCAACATGTACATCTTGAACCCCACAGGCCCCTTCGGACTAAGTTGAATAATTATGTTTGAATATGGATACCCCGCTGATGCCCCCTACCCTATTAGATACGGACGAACTGATCTGAGGTTTTGAGGCTGGCCCCTGCGATAGGAGACAACTCGAGGCAGGTGTCTATGTCATCTTCATTGTGCTCTTGTCATGTTCTTGCAGCCAGCAATTTGCTGGTTGCTTTGGGCCCTCCTCCCTTGTTGCAAATTGCTGGTTGCCAGTTCATTGATTGCAATGCCGTTGATCGCTGTTGTATATAATTAATGGTTGAGTTTTCTTTTGGTGGTGAGCCAATCCAAGACACGGAGCCTCTCATACAGTTCATACACTCAGCTCTGTCCCCATTTCAAGCTAACGGCAACCAACAACGGTAGTGTGAGTGTGACCGGCCACCGGTAAGAGCAGGGTTTATAACATAGCCCGCTGCTGGCGAATTGCTCCGGCCACCGAACTTGCCGTCGGCACTTGTATAACAAGCAAGCTATTCAATCGGACGATGCTTTGAACATTTTATTACTTAATTGTTGCGCGGGGCCAATAACTGGGTGGAAGGCTAGCACTTTCTCGGGAGGATTGCTTTCGCCGGCATCCCGTTACCGACTGACGAAACGCCCGCTTTTCTCTCTCTCATCTATTCTCACTCCTCCAACTCAGATTTTGATGACGTGGAACAAGTTTTAGCCACCTGACTGACTGTACCTTATAATACCTGCTCTAGCTAGCTAGCGGGCAGATAGAAATGGCTTGTTCTCGGCCACGGCGCCTCGCCGTCGCGCTCGTGGTCCTCGGCGTCGCCCGCTCGCTCCGTGCGGACGCTTGCGATGACCCGTACGGACCGGTGCGGCCTGTCTGCTCAGTCGGGGACGGCTTCACTCCTGGCAGCCAGTACGAGAGGAACCGGGACGGGCTCTTCGACAAGCTCACCTACGACGCCATCGACAACGGCGGGTTCATCGTCAACGCCACCGAAGGAGCGGCCAACGACGTGGCCTTCGGCGTCGCCATGTGCTTCCAGGACAGCAACTGGCCCGCCCGACTGCGTCCGGTGCCTGGACATGGCGCGGTCCTACGCGACGCGACCAGGCAGTGCCCCAACAACCGGACGGTGGCGCTGCTCTTCACCGACTGCGTCGTCCGCTACTCCGACGAGAACTTCTTCGCCGAGGAGACCGACGACGGCGTGCCGTTCGGGCTGGTCGTCAGGGCCCACCTCAACAGCAGCTTGGTCGTCGAAGCGCGGCAGGCGATGATGGATGGGCTCGTGGAGGACGCCGTAGCTTCCGAGCGGCTGTGGGCGTACGGGAACACGACGCACAAGGACGGGAGCTTTGGGTATGGCCTGGTGCAGTGCAGGAGGGACCTGAGCCCGGACCACTTCAAGTCGTGCTTAACCAGCTTCGTCGCATCTGTCCTCGGAAATTTCCCAAACAACACCGCGGCTTCCTTCAAGAGTTTCAGCTGCTTCGTCAAATACCACCCGGAGCCAATAAAGCTCCTGGATTCACAGGGTAAGCGAATACCCTCCCTCCGTCCAATAAAGACTGGTCTTTTAGTTCTATCATAAAATCGAATCATGTTAAGTTTAACTTAACTTATAAATATAATACACATATTTATGGTATCAAATAAGTTCATTAGATACATCATAAAAGTATAGTTTATATGAAAAGTCTATTCTACTCTAGCTAACTATTTGGGTTGCTCACCTAATTACCACTTAAACTAAATTTTGGTTTCATTTACTCAGCAAACTATTTAGAGCTTTCTTCTTTTTTTTTTGTTTCTATTTGTATGAGTTGTATTTGAAGCTGAAATTTTGTAAGACACTATAGATCATATAGCATGCCGTGTGCTAGAAAAATATTTTGAAGATATTTTATGAACATTTTCATGTATTCTTCTATTGGTGTGCTACAACGACATTGTGTTTTTCCATACACCAGAAACAGTCGCAAAAAAAAATTATCACCATGTTTTTCTAACAGAGGCTGTGATCTCATTTATTGCTTAAAAAACTAAAATATTAAATACAACACGGATGAAGAGAAACAAAAAAGACAAGTTCTTCTAGGGTGTTAATTGAAAAAATCTAAATAGTTTGTGGTAGGAAATCAAACCAAACTTTAGTTTAAGGTGTTAAGTAAACAACCCTGCATAGTTATCGACCATGAAGTATTTATTTCTTATGAGAACCATGAAGTATGTTTTCATAACATACATATTTGGTATCGTAGATGCTAATACTCTTCTTTATAAAGTTAGTCATACTTTTGCATAGTTTGATTTAGGATAAAAATACAAGACCGGTCGAGTTTGGAGGAGTATTTGGTTTTGCTACCACTATCTCTGTCTTCAAATATGTTCATTTAGAGGTGAGAATGCCAACTAAGGTACTAAGTGGGATTTGTTCTTCTAGTGTTCATAAAACCGAAACATAGCTCAAAAAGTGTTTTCGGACTTATATTTGACATATTGCAAATAAATTGGATGGGTATATATTCGAAAATAGCTATTTATATGTTTTCTTACATCTCTCGTGTCCCATTGTTCTTTTTAAGGACTTTTACCATGGACAATACTACATGTATATACTAGTCAGTATGTTCAAGGATATTTTTGGAATTAGCATAATAGTTGATCACGTCATCGTCTGGACCTTTGTCTCCCCCTGCGAAGTGCTAACCGATTCATAATAGTTTGATCTTAATTTAGTGATAAATAAATGGATCCGCTAACCTGCTACCGCTAGTTAGATAGAGAGAGTTGGCTACCAGTCCAAGTTCATCGTGCCGCACATCTTCTTCAACCTCAACCCATCGCCTTTGCTCCTTGGCGACCACCACCCCCGCCCAATCGAACCACCGCCCAGCAGCTCCGCCGCCTCCCGACGCCGTCGCCGCCCACCGCACCTCCCTGCCACCGCCCGCAGCCTCCTCCGGCACCCGGCAGTTCCTCGCCGCCCGCCAACACCGTTGCCGCCATGCGAGCCCCACCCTCCACTAACCACTCCCACGAGACTCCCCCACCCCTGTCCTGCCCACAGCCCTCCTCCACCGCCGGGCCGGCCTGCCGCCATGATCTATGGTCTGGAGGAGGGAAGAGAAGGTTTGGGGATGCGAATCATGTTCGTTAAGGGATTCTCGGGAATCCCAACCATCGCCCGCCTCAACCACCGGCAGCCGGCGGTGCCTCGCCACGCCGCCCGCACGCCCGTCCCCTCCGGCCCTCAGCGTTTGCCCGTGGTTGCTTGCTCTGTCGAGCCAACTACTAGAAGTCTGATAGATTTTTCCTAAACATATACCTTCAGTGTTAAAAAATACTAGCAAATATTAATAGTAGCAAAAAATAGTAGTACCAAACTAATCTGGACCGTTTGATACAAAATACTACCCTGTATATAAATACTGGTAGTACTGTGTACCACAAAAGTCCTTTTTAACCATACATCCATGGGATGCATGGAGAGTTACCAAAAGGCTCAACTAACTATACTCGAGGGCTACTCAAAGTTGGTAACAAGTAGAGCACCAAATTTTGGTGTGTGTTTGGAATTTTGACTCCTCTCAAGATCTTTCCAAACAAAATAATCCCAACATGTGTTAATTTTCAAGACCGTAACGTGTTACTCACTAAATTAGTTTATTTCTTGATGTATATGCAGAAAGTACACCATATCTGCCTGGAATGAAGGACAACAGACCTCTTATCATCGTCTTGGTTGCTGCTGCAGCTGTTAGTGCCTTCTTGTTCTTGTTGGCGCTGGGCATCTTGTTATGGATTTTCTTTCGTTGGTGGTAGAGAAGGAGGACCATTGGCATTGCAGATGAAAGATCAAACCCTGGCGACATGGAAGATGGCATCGGAAATGGAGCCGGACCGACTCGATTTTCCTACGACATGCTAGCCACTGCCACCGGCAACTTCTCAGATAACAAGAAGCTTGGAGAAGGAGGGTTTGGGTCCGTATATAGAGGCTTCTTGGTTAAGATGAACCTCGATGTTGCCATCAAAAGAATGTCGAAATACTCCAGTCAGGGATGGAAAGAGTACATCTCCGAGATTACCATCATCAGTCATCTGCGGCATCGCAATCTAGTGCAGCTCATCGGATTATGCCACACTCATGATGAGCTCCTGCTCGTCTACAAGCTCATGCCCAAGGGCAGCCTTGATAAGCATCTACATAACCAAGAAAACATATTTCCATGGCAACGCAGGTCACATTTAATTTTATACCAACCTGGATAATTTCTTCACTTTCACTCACCAAATATACTTTATTTCATATATCTTTTCGTGTTCAAATTGTCAGCAGGTATGAGATTGTCCTCGGGATTGGCTCTGCTCTTTTGTACCTGCATCAAGATTTGATGAGCCCATGGTCCACTTCAGGACAGTCATTGCAAGGAGAAGGAAAACAAGGTTGCTGGTGTTGTGCAAGTTTTTATGGGTTCTAATTTACGCAAGGGCAAGATGCTTGATAGTATGCCAAAGCCGAGGATGGCTTTGTTTCAAGGGGGAGAGAATGATGAGCCCATGGCTCGTCAAATTAATTCTACTAGAAACTCTGGAAATACTTGCAATGATTCAACTATTGAAGATGGTAATTCTCTCCATCAGAATGTTCTTCGGTTTGGTACTATTCCTTTTGCTGAAAAATATATTATCAAGGAGAAAATATTTACTGTTGCTGGCATGACATCAAAGATTAGTATTAGAGGTGCAACATTGCTTGAGAAAGAAGAGAAGAAGAAGCCAAGGAAATATATTTGTATTGGAACCATGCATATTGAACTTGAGGAGGCGTCAGGCTACATGCCTAGTCCGGGAGGAAGGAGAGCTAATCACATTGCTAAGTACTTGGATTAGGCAAGGTGCCGTAGTATTTTATTATTTATGCATGTACGTGTTTGAGTCATGTTAGGTCCGGTCATGTTTGTGTCCGACTCAACCATGTTAATCGAGTCCTAAGTCCAAGACATGGTCGGTCGATGGGTGCCTGCGCGCACATAATAAGGGCCAGGGTAGGCCATGTATCAGATTAGGTTTTGTTTGTGTTTTCACCTATGGAGGTTTCCTCTAGACGTGAAGACGATGGCGGCGAACCCATCTGCTATCAAGACTTGAAGTCGATCCCTTTGGATTTTGTGGAGTGCCTGATCAAGCTGCTGCTGCTTGGGCGCGTCTCAGATTCTTGCTGGCATCCCGTCCTTTTGACCGTGTTCATCGAAGCACGGGTGAAAGGAACACTTAGGGCTTGGTTTGCAATCTTGTAAGCTGATCCCTTTATCTATCCTACAGATTGTGTTTGATTAATCTGGTTTTGAATTGCTGCCGTGAATTCATTATTGTCTGGACCTGAGTGCTAGTCTTATTTATTGATTGATTGCTGTCCGGTGTATTAATTAAACAAATTTGGCCGAGCCTGCTACTGTGACTGCTGGCTGTGCATCATTTATCGTGGTAATTAATCTAAGTGCTTCCTACATATCAAGTCCTGAAAATTCAGAGACACTACACCACAGCACAGATTTTCCGACCCACATCAGTCGCTAAAAGTGGAGTTTTCCCGACCTATACTGAATCGGCGAAAGTTGCCAACTCATCATAGGTCGGTAATTCCTGTTTTAGCAACAAATCATGGGTCGGTAAAGATTTTACGAATCGTGGGTCGGTAATTCCTGTTTTAGCAACAAATCATGGGTCGGTAAAGATTTTACGAATCGTGGGTCGGTAATTCCTAACTTAAACGTCGCACGGTTGGTCGGTGAAAATGAAACGCAAGGCCCAAGGGCCAGCAAGAGTAACCCTAGCCTCTGTCTATCCTCTCTATCGACCCACCCCCCCCCCCCCCCCCCCCCCCGCCCGTCCATCCACACTTAGCCGCCACTTCGTCTCACAATAACAAAAAGGGCCTGTAGGGGCGGCCCAAAATGGCCTGTAGGGGCGGTTTATGTGGACCGCCGCTGTACAAGTGTCGCTACAGACATTGGTCTGTAGCGGCGGCTTCAAAAAACCGCCCCTACTGAGGGCTCTGTAGGGGCGGACGGAAATGTCATCCGCCCCTACAGACTCCCTCTGTAGGGGCGGACCATAATGTCGTCCGCCCCTACAGACTCCCTCTGTAGGGGCGGACCATAATGTCGTCCGCCCCTACTGCTTCCGACATGGAAAAAAAAATAAGCATTTTCTATTTCCAAAATTCACCACTGCATACAACTTAAATCACCAGAATATACACATGAACAGAATGAAACCAACTCATACCATCAAATCACCTCATTAACTTCATAATGTCACCAAATCACCTCATTTCGATCCAACATCACAAATACATCACAAGTTTACAAATTATGGCATTGTTTCAGCTAAGGTCTATATCGTAGTCATCATCATCTTCCGTCTCAGGCTGGTATGGGCGTTTCGCACCACCCCACTCACAAAGTCTCCTATGGTTCTTCCCTAATAAGCCCTCATGATCGAAGAACTTACCTCTTGGATGGATCACCTCATTCAACACAAACCGACACATGCAGGCCACGATGGAGTACAAATTCTTATCGCTCATATGAATATCAGGCTTGTGTGTCCCCGCCTTGATTTCTTCTAGTTTCTTGTTATCCGCGAGCCACTTCTTTTCTAGCCTCTTTTCTCTCTGCAAGACAAATGGAAGAGTGTATTAACGAAAGTATGATTGAAGCAATTCCAAAGAATAAATCGGTATAAACAAAGACCAACATACCTCTTCATTGCTCTCGTATTCGATTCTGCCCAAGTGTTCGGAGCTAGACCTTGCAAAGGAGCACGTATAGTAGCCGCAATGGACACTACCAAACTCTTGTTTCATACACTTTAAAATAGAGTAAACAAGATACAAGTTAGATCGACATATCATCGATATTAAGATAAAGTCATAGGCAAGGAGGATAGACGTGTTACCGGAAATTTATGCCGAAAGAACATATGCTTTTTTCGTTTTGGGTTGTGTATCCCCCCTGCTTTGACATAGTGCTCATAAGCGCTGGTCAATTGACAAAAACGCATTGTTAGGTGAAGTTAATAGTCAACAAATTGTAAATGTTACGATTAACATCGTACCAATCTAAGACGGTGATAAAATCAGCATAGTACTTCTTTTCCATGTCAGCACTATCGAGCACACAAAGGTACCCATTCGTCGGGAAAAGAACAATACAGATCCAGTGGTTGCTACAGAAACGATCATGTTTGTTAGTATTTCATGTATCTTTGACCATTTAGCAGGAGACAAAGGCAGTGGTCGAAGTGATTGAACTTACTTGAAGTTGTAAGGAGCAAAAATGAACTTCCTGTCCTGCCACTTTAGGAAGCAATTACATATGTAAGTCGCAACTTGACCCCTTGCTGCTATTGTCATTTGCTTTTTGATTGCAGCTAGCTCTTGTTTACTCTTACCATGAACTCTGGGCTACTTTCATTTATTTCAGGGTTTATTGCGCCTTGACGAATCATGTGCGGGTTGAGGTACCCTACCTTCCAACGTTTTTTCGCGTCGGGATATTCCTTACGTTGGGACACCGCGCCCATCCTACAGAGAAAAGCAATTGTGGTCGTTTAGTACTATGACAAAATGTTCATATGTGTTTCAATATACGAAGGGAGGAAGCACTTACATGCACCATATGGTTATCCACGTGATGTCCATCCTGCCAAGGCGAAACATATTGTGAACATCATCGAAGTCCAATATCAGATAGTTGTGTTCCGGATCGTCGACAGTGTTGAACACCTCTGGAAGAATCCGGCAAGTGATCATGCTGACTCCTTCTTTCGATGCCGCCATGTACCAGTCATGAAACTTTTGCATCTCCCATGGCAACTGGGAAAGGCTTGACGCTGGTAGCAAGGGCTTTCCCAACGTGAATGTAGGGTAGTCCTCTTCGTGAACATCGTCGTAGTTTATCAGCACGTTGTGGGGATCTGCCTCATCAGCCGCCTTCTTTCCTTTGTTGTCCAATTTCTCATGGCTCCCACTCCATTTCCTCTTTAACATAGCCACGAATTCATTGACATCTGTAGTAGACTTAGGCGAAGGGGGAGGTAAGTCCTCAACCACAGCCGGAGAAGGCTTAGGTGGATGGGGAGCTACGACCTCAACCACAGCTGGCGAAGGCTTAGGCGGATGGGGAGCTACGACCTCAACCACAATTGGCGAAGTATCAGGCAGATGCGTAGGAGAAGTGTGGACCTTGGACCTTCAACTGCTTCACCCCCTCTGTCGGATCGACGCTGAGTGTTGTCCGAAGCCGCACCCGACATAGGAGATGGTTGTCCAGATATGTTCCCATCCCCCGCCAGCTGCTGGCTCCCATGAAATGATCCGTGACCAGACAAGGGGGGTGGTGAAGCTCGTGGCGTCGAGTTGAGCAAGACAACATCCCGCCGTTTCCACATTATGAATGAGTGAAGGCTGTCCTGGAGAGTTTCTATCCCTGCCTCAAGATTCGGGATATCGATCTCGTGGTCCTCGTATCCGTGCACTATCTCTGACACAGAGACCTTTATGTAGTCAGGGGGAACTTCGTTGTTATGACAATCCCGTCCCGGAAGTGCCATGCCTGTTGCAACCTTCAAGGTCTTCCCCTTGTATCCAAATGGCACATGCAGCTCGCAAGGAGTTTGCTCAGTGATTGCTTCAAAGACTTCCCCTCGTTGCCGGTTTTGCAACGATGGCGTGGGAGAAGGAGTCCCCCGAGCCAAAGCATCCATAGAGGCCTGCAGGTCGGGGACTATCGGTTGTAGGTGGCTCAAATCTATGCCGGTAGCTTGCTCTTGAGCGAACATCATAAACTGACGCCTCCATTCTTCTTTGGCTTGCTCTTCTACATGCTGCTTGTGCAACGTATGCTTCTTGTACATGCTGCACGAGGAGGATGAGGAATCCGAGAAACCGTCTTTGAAAGTGGCTGATGACGAGAGGGCTCGGATCCGCCCGCCATGTTCCTTCTTCCCACCGGTCTCCACGATAGCCTTCGTGAGCTGGTCGTTGTGATACAGGGGCTTAAAAAGACCAAGCTCCGTCTGCTTCTTGATTGGACCCTGCAAGGCCTGTACCACTTCACCAGCCTCGGGATTCTTCAGTACAATTTCCCCTGACTCGGTGATATCTGAGCGAGCATATACCCAGTATTTGGCCCGCGGCTGGATGCCTGGCATTATCTCAGGTTTACCGGCGTTGCGATTATCCTCTTCCATCTTTTCCCACTTCGGAATCTTAATTTTATAACCACCTGGCCCAAGGCGGGGCTTGTACTTGTTCTTCTTGTTGAGAGCAATCATCTTCTCACTGAGTGCCTTAGCTTCTTCGCTCGTCTTCTGTTCAACAAAAGTGTTCCAATCTTCATGAGTGATGTGTCCATCGGTCAGGTCAGGGGTCCGGTTCTTTTTCACATACTCGCAGTTCAGCTTGCACTTGTAATCACGCCACGCATGGTTTAGAGTGTTAAGTGTTGCCTTTTTAGCTCTTTCCATATCTTGTGGACGGAAACGGATCTTTGCCTTCACTGCAGACCACATTTCTCTTTGCGCTCCCTTGGCACTTTCCGCCAATTTTCCCAGATTATTCTGCACGTCTCCCGAGCCACAACCCCGCAACGGTTGCGCCATTTAGCGTGCACACTTTGGGTTCAATCGGTTCTGAGTCTATTGGGTCGAGAGCAATCACGTCATAGATGCCCTCTGCCTTATGGGGTCCCCGCTTGCGCTTCTCCTTCACCTCCTCTGGCTCTTGTCATGCGCTCATAGGCTCATAGGCGACATCGGCTGCCGCCTCAGCTGCAGCCTCAGCTGCACGTTGACGACGAGCACTTCGTCGCGGAGCCTATGACATAGGGAATAGAGAATTGAGTTGAGGCGCTTTTAGGAGACAATTGTCAACAATATGCAAGTATACCTCATCTTCATTCTCAACTTCAGGCACGTAATCAGGGTCGGGGCTCCCTGATCGTCGTTCCCGGGGTGGTCTAGGAGATGGATCCTCAGGTTCCTCGTATTCAGTGCTTCCTTCATCTCCGTCACTTTCTTCGTTATTTGGGGGTGTGTACTGGATCGGCTCATTGAGTTGCTGAGATGTGCTTATCGAGGATTCCGGGTTTTGGGGCTCAACCTGCCGGAACCCCGGTATCGGCACTTCCTCCTTCTCCATGAGGCTTAATCAAGTTACTGTTATGTTTCGAACACTTTTATTAATCAGATAGCATAAATAAAGTACATAGGATAATTAAATATAATTCTGAAAAATGTAGATTGGCAGCATTGGACAGTAGCAGAAGCAGTACAAAGAACAGGGGTTGACTGCATCATCCTTTATTTGCAACTGCAGAACAATAATACCTAGTTACTAATAGTATCTTATGAAATAGCATAGTGTGAATTTGACATAATAATTGCTATGGCTGTTCAAAAGCCAAACCATCAAACCGGCTAAGAAACATGTAGTTCATATTTCTCCACGAATTACTGTTCATTTGACTTGGTTACTGTTCCCCTGCAGCTATATCGAGTGCCGCCGGTTTCCTTGCCGGTTTAACCGGACCGTAGATGAACAGCCCTAATAATTGCTATGTTTACTGTTCCCATATGTACAAAAAAAACTCCAATGCATGATAAGCTTCAGTTTCACAGCCATTATTCCACTGCTAACATACTTTCATTCAATTGCAACTTTTTGCTGTTTATTTTCTTGTGTCTGCTAAAAATGACTAGCTTTTTTTAATGAGATAGTATATACTATGTAGCATCAAGTGAATTGTCTATCTATTGATTGCATAAAGCCCCACCCACTTCGATAAATACATTGAACTGACTGTGATAAAAGCCAGGAGAGGGTTCGATGTGATTAAGGTCTGACTAAAACAAAAATCTCGCTGCGATACATTTCTCATTAAAACAAACCTCATGATAGCAAATCCTGTGACTGGACAGAGTAATGAAATGTCTACATGCTGTCTTCAGCAGGTTAGGAACTGAGCCACCAATAGCCAGTTATATAGCAACTTATTATTTGGGAGATGTCAAAAGTAAAAAGGAACACAATTCACTATGAGTGTTTGATTATGCAATTCACAGTCTACGAATGATTTTCTTCCTTTGGTACCTTTCCCAGATAGTCTCCCTTCATGACGTGACACAGGAATACCAATCGCTCTACCATCTTTGATGTAATCTGCACAGCACTCGAGGATCTCCTCAGTAGTGTAGCCCTCCATCATGGAACCCTCTGGATGCACACGAGTCCGTACATAGCGCTTCATAACGTACATGAACCTCTCGAACGGAAACATGTGATGCAGGTAGACAGGACCCAACGCCGATATCTGATCCACAATGTGAATCATGAAGTGTTCCATCGTATCAAAAAATGATGGAGGGAAGCACATCTCAAGTATGCACATTGTTTCTTTTATGTGCAACCGTAGGTCATTCAAATCATCTAGACTGATCACCTTCTTCGAGACTGCATTGAAGAAGTAGCACAAGCGAGTTACGCCCAGTTTTACCCACTCTGATTTGATACCTCTGATGGCGATAGCGAGAAAGACCGAAAGCATTGTGTGGCAGTCGTGAGTGTTGTAGCCACTTATCTTCAACTCTTCCATGTTCACGAGATTCTTGACATTCGATGAGAAACCAGTTGGTACTTTAATCCCGTGTAGGCACTTGCAGAATGATGTTTTCTCCTCGCGTGTAAGGGTGTAGCCTGCAGGGGGGAGATAATACTTTCCATTTGGCCTCTCTTGAGGATGGAGCTCTGGCCTTATTCCCAACTTTTCAAGATCTCTACGTGCTTTGAGTCCATCCTTCGTCTTGCCAGGTAGGTCCAATAAAAGACCGACAGTGTTATCAAAGACACCCATCCCAATATGCATCCAGTCAAAGGCGTGTGGCACTTCCCATTCTTTCCAGTAATCCAGGTATCTGTAGAAAATGGACTGCTTTTTAAATGGTGTTAGGAGTTTTGACTTAGGAACTCCTTTCAAAGGCTTCCCAAAAACAACTCTGATGTTCTTGACCATGTCAAACACAACCCTGGCGGTACAGCGTCGGGGAGGTAAGCCTTCCTCAACGGTGCCATCAAACTGTCTCGCCATCGCACGATACATGTGTTTTCTTGGTAAGAATCGACGATGTCGCATGTACACTAGCTTCTTAGACGAAGGAAGGTACACATGGGAAGTATCATCAACGCACACAAAGCATGCTGCCTTCCCTTTGACCTGACCTGATAGCTTCCTTAATGCAGGGGAATCGCTTATGGTGACGAAAATGATGGCATGCAGCGTGAAGTACTCCCTTCGAAACTCATCCCACATACGGACCCCCTCTAACCATAGTTTTTGCATGTCTTCCATCAATGGTTCCAAGAACACATCTATATCGTTACCAGTTTCCTTAGGTCCAGATATAAGGATGGTCAACAATAGGTACTTACGCTTGTGGCACAACCAGGGGGGGATGTTGTACATTGATAGGATCACTGGCCAAGTGCTGTGCGGGTTCCTCATTTGACCGAAAGGATTCATCCCGTCTGTACTCATTGCGAACCGTATATTCCTTGCCTCTTCAGAGAACGGTCGATGGTTGACGTCGAAGTTTTTCCACTGTGTTGCGTCGGAGGGATGCCGGAGCTTATCATCCCTCTTTCGCGTATGCCATGTCATCAGTGCAGCATCTCTGGGGTTTGCGAACAAGCGCCTCAGGCGATCAACCACAGGTAGGTACCACATAACAAGAGCGGGAATCTTTGTATCATTGTTATCATCGACGGTATCAACCACAGGTCTACTCTTCTTCCTCTTCCGACATGTCTTCTTATTCTTCCTGTTGGCACCGATGGTGATGTCCGCATCGTAGTCATCGTTCCTCCTCTTGTAACGACTGCGTTTACACCTTGGGCATCTCACGGCGTTCTCATACTCTTTTCGATACAAGATGCAATGGTTTGGACATGCATGAATTTTTTGCACGCCCAACGAAAGTGGGGATAATAGCTTCTTCGCAAGGTAGGTGGACTTGGGCAACAAGTTAGGCTTCGGCAGGGCATCGGAAAATAGTTGCAACAAATCTGTGAAAGAAGCATCTGACCACCCGTTAATGGCCTTCAATTTCATCAGCTCAAGGACCATACGCAATACAGTAAACTCTTTGTCACATCCTTTGGATTCCTCGTACAGCAGGTCCTTCGATGCCTTCTCTACTGTATCCATGTTGTCAAGCCCTTTCGCTGTACCGACATTTTGGAACACTTGCGGTTCAACATGGCGCAACATTTCCTCAACATCAAACTCAGGTTCGACATCCATGGTGGTGGTGTCAGGAAACTCGGATGCCGCTCCTAATCCATCAACCTCAACCTCAACCGCATCCTCAGCTTCAACTTCGTTTGCGGCACCGGTCTCGATGTTGTTCTCACCGTGTTTTGTCCACCTCGTGTACCCCTCAACAAAACCTCTTTTCACCAAGTGTGATTTGATCACGGTCATATCATCCCATAGCTTCTGATTCTTGCAGTCAACGCATGGACAATATATCTGTTGTCCCTTCACGCTTAGCATGTTCTGCGGCCCATTCGGCAAACTTATTGAGTTCTCCCAGAAACAATCCGGAAGGCCTTGGCGTGTCATACATCCAAGATCTATCCATCTCATATACCTTACACCAAAACAAACAATGAATTAATTATTTTAACTTAAAATAAAAAATAAGCATATCTCTATGTCCCTCCCATATTCCCCTCCCACTCTCTCTCCAAGAGCCACCTACTTCAAAATTAGATCTACATGAAAGAAGCTAGATATCCATGAAATTTTGCTTGGTAATACAAATACATGATATAGGATCCCATATGCTTCCATCCAAACCAAATCAAACACTCCGAATCAAGAGAATTTTGACAAATTTGTATGAACAACATACCAACTTCAACTCCAAAATTGAGCTCGAATTCAACATAAGAGCAAGAAAAAACCTTTGGAATAACTTTGCCTTACCCTCACGAACAAACTCCTCCAAAAAAAACGAACTCAAAACCTTCCCCCCTCGCTTTTGGAATTTTGGCGAATTTTCGGGCCGCCACCAGTTGTAGGGGAAAGTGAGCGGCCCGAGGGTCATTATATATGTCGGGACACTCTGTAGGGGCGGACCACATTATGGTCCGTCGCTACAAAGACTCTGTAGGGGCGGACCACATTATGATCCGTCGCTACAAAGGATCTGTAGGGGCGGACTACATCATCGGCCGCCTCTATAGCCAGTGACCTCTGTAGGGGCGGTTCACAATGTAAGCCGCCCCTACAGATGCTCTGTAGCGACGGACCTTAATGTGGTCCGCCGCTACAGAGTCTTTGTAGCGACGGACCATATCTTGTCGCCCCCGGACGGACCTGTAGAGGCGGATTTCTTTTATGGCCGCCGCTATTCTTTTTTTGGATGCGTCGCTACAGACCATTTTTGTTATTGTGTCTCCCCCATTCGATTCCCATCTCGTGCGCTCCGCATGGCCGCGCGCCGGCCTTCTCCACCAGATCCCGCCACCGCCAAACCTCAGGCACGAGGAGAAGCCCATCCCCACCCTCCCTTCGCCGCTGTTGCGCCCACCCTTGCACTGCAGCCGCACCCTCCCGCCACAGAAGCACGCGCGCCCTCCACCAGACCACCACCACGCACCTTGCCCTCGACCAGATCCCGCGGCCACCATTAAGCACGAGGAGAAATCACTGCTTCTGTATGAGGGCCGCTGCCTGCTGATTTCTCACCTTTTTCCTCCTAATTTGTCCTTTGTGCTCTCTTATCTTCATTTGTTATGAGCAGGTTTCAATGCGGGCCCTGAGGTAGGAGGATAGCCTTCTTCATGACCAGACAACCGTCGCCCCAAGCTCCAATGGCAAGATCTGCAGGTAATTCTAAGTGGTCGTTTCAATTTCAGTCATGGATTTGGTTATTTCATCATGTCATGTCGTTGCTACTGAACATGTCAATTTGGATATAAAGTTTTGCGGGATACTTGATTTGTCACGCCATTATGTGTTATTGTTTAGCAAAATTATGGATGCAGTCAAAATAAAATGCTCGCTTGTTCTTTTTTCGTTCAGCGAGTATAGCTCATTCTATTGCTGCAAGAACTTCTGTTAAGACTTGTTTCTCTGCAATTGTACTCTGTTTATTTGCACTGCTGATCTGGTGCAGGAAGCGGCCACCAACCTCCCTCACCTCGCCATGCCTTTTGTTTTCAGACGATCTGAACTAGCTTGTACGGGGTTGCTTGTTCTTCTAATTGTTTTCTCTTGTGCATTCAGCTGGCATGTTTGTTTTTAGCTGTGACTGTTCGACAGCCTTGTACTTTGCTGATTTTAGGTAGAGAGAAAGGATTTTAGGCACATGAATACAAAGTTTCAAGTGTGTGGCTTTCCGAATTAGTTGCTGATATGTTTCTTTTTTTCTAAGGAGACAAAGGATTGGAACTAAGAACGAGGCTTCAAAATTGCTGAGAGCACTGCGATTCGAACTGAAAGGGATGGCGACTTCAGACTGCAGCTGTTTTACGTTTAGAGAATACCAAGGTCAGTACATGCCTTGAACTTTACATTGCCACCCATTGATTCAAGACATGTATCATTGTGATGCTATATTTACTCATTCCATGGTAATGTTATAAAGGAGTGTGATGCACTGATATCTAGCTCAATGTTCGGATTTGTTATTTTGCAACATTGTAGTTAATTGGTTATATGATATTGATAACAATGTGAATTAATGTGTTCCTGCTTCTCAAACATGATCGGCTAGCTCACCCATGAATCATGTATGTAATGCTCGGCGTCTGATCTGACTTCTTTTTCCAGTATACCTCTATTGGAACGTTAGTCCTAAGTGATTGTACATGTGAACCTTACTGATGTTCAATTCGAAATTGTTTTGCAGGTAACTACTACTGTTGCCTGTTGGTCAAGGAAAATTGTGGGGTCTGGCTGAGGTCTTTCTTCCTAGGATCTGTTGTGCATTTCCCCGAGGAATCAAGAAAACATATTGTAACTTTTGAGACACTACTAGATGATATAGTTAGATAGCTTTCCATGTTATATGATGATAGATCTTGTACTTCAAAGAATCTTTATATTCAAGAGTAATTTGGATATTTGCAATGTTCAATTGAATGGTTCTATTGGAAAATATGCATAGGTATGTCTTTGTTTACAAACATGAATATCAGGTTAAAGAAACAGCGGCCTTTTTTTTTAAAGAGAAAATATGGTTGGCGATGGACTGTTGGTCGCTAAATGTACTAAGCAGCATCCAACCATGGGTCGGTATTTTTTCAGAATTAGCGACTGAGGATGGGTCGGTAAAAAGTGGTCGGTCGGTAAAACTTTTACCGACGCCACTTATACCGACCAATCCTATAAGTCGGCAAAGACTTTTACCGACTCATGATGGGTCGGTATAAGGCCCTTTAGCGACTGACCGTAAATTGCTATATCTGTACCGTGGTGTAGTGAGAAACATTATTTTGATTGCCGGTGCCGTGAAAGATTGGGACAAATTTACAGACACGTCGCCGTGTCCTTATCAAGATTGTGAACAGGGCGTATTGCATTGAGACATCAAGCCAAGCAACGTTATGCTAGATGAATCCTTCACTCCAAACTTGGTGACTTCGGGCTTGCAAGGCTAGTAGATCATAGTAAGGAGACGCACACAACAGAGCCCGCTGGCACAACAGGGTACATAGACCCGGAGTGCACAGCCACGGGCCGATTCAGCATGGAATCAGACATATACAGCTTCGGCGTTGTGCTCCTTGAAGTAGCCTGTGGCCGCCGGCCGCTCATCATGGTTATGCAGGGTAACAGCATGCACCTGACACAATGGGTATCGGAGATGTATGGGCGAGACGTGATCCTTGAGGCAGCCGATCCACGGCTGAATGGTGATTTCGATGTTGGGCAGATGAAATGCATGCTGGTTGTTGGGCTTTGGTGCACCCAACATGACCGTTGCCTTAGGCCCTCGATTAGGCAGGTAATGAACACACTGCGGTTGGAGTCATCGCTGCCGACAGTGGCCAACATGCCACAGTTCGTCGGTTAAGCTCTATTCCATCATTAGAGCTGGAAGATGGAGCTTTCTCAACTAGCGACAAGTAGCATGAACCTTTAGGTCCGTCACTTATTAACAATTTGGGTAATAGAATTAAATAAGAACGTATGAAATTTGATCGCCATATATATGGAGGCACCATGCAAATTCATGGTATATGTGACAATCGAAATTATTGGGCAGATATTTTTCGTCTAATCTTCTCGTGTTTTCCTGCTTGCCAGAGTCCATCTTGCTTTCTGCGTTAGCCCAATAGTCTGTATAATTGTGCGGCTAGATTTGAAAAATGGCAGATAATATATATTTGGAAGAGTACTTACTACAAAAGGCCTGAAACTTTTACTGGACCCAGTTTAGTGCATTGTCTCACGTTTGTCACCCCCTCCGTGCCTTGTTCTCGTCGCCACGCACTCATATCTCTGTCTCTCTATCTCATGGTCGCTCCCTATCCCACGCTTAGTTATAGGCACTACACGGCGATGGCAAGTATAGGTCCTCTCTTAATTAATCAACCAAGATATTTATTAATTAAAAATATCAGTGACGTCTCTGCCAGCAACATATTCAGCTAGAGCGGGACTAATCTTCACAGCAAGAACCAAGAACTCAAGTCTTGCTTGACCAGTATTCAATCATGCTCATCAGCAAAATAATCTATTATATATATAATTGACGAGAAAAATCACGTTCGCTCTCAAGGCCTAGAAATTACCACAATAATTCTAAAATGCTAGAAATTCTCACGTTAATCTGAGAAAATAAGAAAAGAAAATTACCCACCACTGCCATTATGGAACAATTAGTCAGAAAACCTCCTAAAAATATTTATAAAATAGCTAAATTTGAAATAATAAAAATAGCCAAAAATACCCCTCACACCTATTTATAAATTACCTACCATGCCATTATGAGTAAAAAAATAGATAATTTGGAATAACAAATAATAATAAAATATCCTTCACACCTATTTCTAAATTACCCTCCATGCCCTTACAAGTAAAAAAACTAAATTTAGATTTAAAAAATAGCTAAAAATATCCCTAATTCTTAAAAAAGAAAAAAATTGCCCAGCACTGTCATTATAAAAATATTTTACCATAATACCCTTTTAATTGTTTATAATGAACAAACCATTACCATTGTAAAAGTATATCCTCACGTATCCATCCATAGATTTCCGAACGTTAAAATGAAAACCGATCTGCTTTGCTTGCGTGGAACCGTGGTCTTCATGCAACATGGCGACATCAAGATCCGAATCAGGAAAAAGATGAGTAAACGCGCTGCTGCCGGCCTCCATGCCCCCACGCCGCACCAAGCCCAAGCCGTCTTTCTTCCTCAGCTCGATCGACCAGATCCGTGAGAAATCCTCTCTCTAATCTCTCTAATCTTTAGCCGGTCCTAAGAGGCTTTCAGGTGATCCCAAGTGAGCGTGAAAACAATTTGACGGAGGTTGAGACGAAAGGTTGGCTTGATCGGGGCTAAGTAATTGAGAGCACGCCTTGAGCCGTGCTATACATGCGTACTTACCATGAAGGATTCTGGATAGTGCAATGGTGATACTTCCATTTGAGTCACGTTATGGATAGATCAAAATTGTAGTGCATGCAGCAACCGCGGCTAATTGAATTTGGAGTTATGACTGTTATGTGCCTCATGTGTTAAGATGCTAACAGCTGTAGAATGCCTAGGACGTTGACCATAGAGTACACCGTCAAAAAGAGCTAGAAGGGCAGCAGGAGGAAGATGTCACTCGAAGTTAGAAAGGTAATCAGTGCATAATTAATCAAGAAAATATGAAGTAGACTTTTTATATTTTCTTGCCGAAAGGTTATACTAATACACAACATTTTTTTGCATGTCCAAGACTCGAGATTGCTAACAGTAGAACATCATATCAGATTTAATCAGATGACAAGCACGGAGAAAGACGTTATGTGGAAAAAATAGGTGAGGGCTATCTGTTTCTTTTTTTTTTTTGCGAAAAAGGGCTCTCTGTTTCTAAGATTGTATACAACCTAATTAATAAGAATTCTCCAACACCGACCTCAATGTCCATGTAACCAGGCAGAATACCAAATCATTAAATGTTCTCTATTCATTTGGTTTAATATGGGATGTGAATGCGTTTTCTCCACAGAATCAATAGTATATTCTACAGAGTGATTAGACAATATTTTAACTTAGTATCATCTGGTCCTCCTATTTAGTATATATATTCTACATAAATTATACTGGTGATTTGTCGTTTATTCTGCCACACTTAGAACACAAGTTTTTTTTTTGAGAAAACTTAGAACATAAGTAACAAATTACTATTCTGACTTTACTGGCCAGTTGCCACAAAAATATTGGTCTTTTTACGCCACTTCCAAATTAGTTTGACGCGGTATCTCAGTTTGGCGCTAGGATGGTCTTAGTGACATTAAACGTGCATGCTAGATCATAAACAAGAAAACGTTGTGTGCATGCAAGGAACCTATTGCACTGCTTGGATGTTACAAGAATCATAGGGAAACAAATAGATCCGGTCAAATAGAGGATCAAATACAACTGTAGCTGAGATACAATCTGGGGTAAACATCAGAAAAAGAGATGGTGAAAATTTTCTCCAATCCATGTGTGCTAATTATATTACTATAAAATAAAAAAAACCAGTAAAATATAATTCAACTTTGCGGTCTAAGAAAGCCACCACGTTCGTTCTCAAGGCTAGGAATTACCACATTAATGAAAAAAAAGGGAAAACTAGCACTGCCATTATGAACAAATCCAATCAAAATGCCCACACATATCTAAAATTACCTACCATTGTCATTATAAACATTTTTTTGTCCAAAATGCCATGCATATGTTTTTAAAATTACTCACATTACTATTACCAAATACCCAAAAATATCTATATATAAGCTTATAAATTACACATATTATCATTACAAAAATAATCAACTAAAAATAAGTTAATAACAAGGCCACAGTAAACTAATGATACATTCAATATAATACAAAAATAAAATAAATAATTGTTAATACTAGCAGCGCAAATGTGCGGGCAGCATTACTAGTTTGTAAATATAAGACAAGGATAAGAGATACTCCCTCCATCCCAGATATAAGCATTCTAGAGTTTGGTCAAAGTCAAACTTCTTTAACTTTGACCATTAATAATAAAAAATATATAGCACTTCACTATATATAGTTGATGTTGTTAGATTCACCATGATACCAACTATCCTAATTTGCAACTCTTCATATTAAAAATATTTTATTTCTATATATATTGCTAGTTAAAGTTGAACATGTTTAAATTTGACTTTCAACAAACTCAAAAATGCTTATATTCTGGGATGGAAGTAGTATATAGCAACACGAGATGTCTTACGGTGTTTGCAGGTAACGTGGGCCGTCGGTTGCCTCAAATCAAACGCTCCACGATTAGAGGCACCAACAGAAAGGTATTCAAGTATTGATGGAGGCACTTAGTAGGAAAGGTGAGTAAGTAATTTTATCATTGCATATATAGAAGGAGAGAGGAATCGAAATTAACTTGTACCAAAACAAAATTAGTAGGCCAGCTGTGAGTCATCTAACCTTCCTTTTTTACATTATTTTGCTAAGTTTACTTGGTTTTGATGATTTACATGAACATGTCTGCACGCTTCCGGTAGCTGTGGCTAGGTAGTGGATGCATGGTTGCTTCTAGCCATAGACAAGCACATTGCAGAGATCACAAGCAAGTGTATAGGTGTCAATGATTTGTGGCGGCGTTTATGTGCTCCTCTCATCCAACTTTTCCATGATTGCGATCCCATGAAATTCAATCCAAGAATAAAAAAAATCATGTAAATCATCCGATTGCATGTAAGAAACACAAATATCACCAACAACACAGAAAACAAAAATGGCGGCGGCGTATTTTTAAGGGAAACTACAGTTGCTTCCACCTAAATTCTATCTATTCCTCTTTCTATTTAATTATTTTTTGTAACTTTCTTGAGTTAACTTGTTTTTTAAGCGATATCCACGACGTGGAATTTTCCCTAGCTCGAACTGCAAATGATTACCCAAAACTTAGTGTGATAGGTCAACTACAAAAGTTTCCCAGATTAATTGTCAAAATTGAGCTAGTCCAGAGAGAACTTTTCTTGGCACCTTGCGGGTTCATTTGCACGAGCTATGCGTCTGTGTAAGCCGTCTTCCTTGGTCAAAGATGCGCACTTGTGCCTGGAACGGAGGTTCCATCTGTGGAATAATTTGTACCGTGACCACGCATGCAACAAACATAGTGGCCTGGAGTAGAGCGTACAAAATTTTCCACTCTCTTTTGAGACATCTTTCCGACAAAGATTGGAGATTCGAAGGCAGGCATGCCTACGGAAGGACCACACAAATAAAGGGCCGGATCTCACAAGTCAGTCAAGCACTTTTCATAAAAAAAAAAGTGAGTCAAGCACTTATAGACGAGGTCAAAAGATACCAAGATATCATCAAATCATATTTTGTCGCGGGATCTGAAGGTTGCATTGGTTTATTTTCTACTGTACATGAAAAGCGCTGCCTTTTAGAAATCCAGGAATCTGCGAGGAGGTAACATTAAAGGGACAATGTGTATTCTCCACAAAAAAAAAGGACAACATGAGCATGCGCCCACAAATTAGAGTCGTTTTTTTTAGCTTTTCCTATAGCTTTCTTTTTTTTTGCAAAAAGGGAATTTCATGAATATTGAAGCATTTTACATTCCTTGATAACAAAACATCCCAATCA
Organism: Eragrostis nindensis; assembly: GCA_012490785.1. Taxonomy (NCBI): domain Eukaryota; kingdom Viridiplantae; phylum Streptophyta; class Magnoliopsida; order Poales; family Poaceae; genus Eragrostis; species Eragrostis nindensis. The sequence continues at coordinate 40,970 of JAAXCT010001976.1, forward strand.
ACACCAACTCTATTGATAGGAGACAAGAAACCTTAAAAGAGCCGCAAATTCCACAGTCTTTTTTTAGCTTTTCCTATAGCTTCCTATCTACTCTCTCAAAATTACTTTCTCAAGTTTCATTGAAAGAGTTAAGGATTCTTAAAATTATTTTCTCAAAGAAAATTCATATTAACATGTAGAGCATGCTTTTTCATTGAAATCTGAGGAAGTATTTTTGAGAAGCTTTCAATCACGAAAAACACTTGAATATTTTCTTTGAGGTTTTGTGACGTCCATTATGACTTGACGTCCTTGAAAAATAATAGCTATGATCACTCAGATGTATTGGACTTATCACTGCCCTTAATTCAATATTTATGGAGTGACGGGAAGGATATATGCATGAAAATTAGGACATGTGATTATGTGGGTGAAATTTCCTTATGTGCATTGGATATTCTGCGATGTATCTATGTAGCATCAGAACAATATACCTCAAAGCTGTTTATTTAGTGCACAAACTTTGATGTGAAACAGATGCTTTAATGGGCAGCTTTGAAGCGCACCGGATCAATTCATGAATGCGGAGGTTTGAAATTTTTATATTGAAGAGTGGGTTGGCAGAAATTCTGATCATGTTCCTATCTTTCCTCCGGATCTCTTGATGTCTCCAAGAGATGAAGCAGGTATGTCTTACAATGTTGGCTAGAGGTCACTGGGTATTGCCACCATTGAATGTTCTCGAGATGCAAGGTATGTATAAAGTTGCTAAAGGCTAGTTGATTAGCTTGGGGGCTATTCAAAGGTCTCCACCTTTTACACTCTTTCAATTGAACTTTTTTTTTTTTGGAAACTTGTTCCTTGCATGTTTACAATCACATGCTCCCTCTGTCCACAAATATAGTATCCTTTTAGTTGTGTTTCAAACCTTTTGTAATTTGATCAACAAATATAAATATATATTGTCTCAAACTAAAAGAATTACATATTATCATAGTCCATCTCACGATGAATCCCTCAGCCTCTGTCACAAGGTCTAGCCCAAAGGTGACTCGCTCACCAGACTCAACCCCATTAAGGGGAGTACGGCAGCGACATCTATACAAGGCCTCAAACAGTGCCATCTTGATGCTCTCCTGATAACTGTTATTGTAGGAGAACTCTGCCAGCGGTAGACACTCATCCCATTTCTTGCCATGAGTCAAAACATATGCACGGAGCATGTCCTCAAGAATCTAGTTCACCCTCTCAGTCTGGCCATCTGTTTGAGGATTCAAAACATATGCGGGTCCACCAGAAACGGCTCCTCAAGTCCTGATACATTTTGTTGCTGCCTGGGTGAATCGAGTACTTGGACAAGTGCGCCTCATCAAGAATATTCTTGCGCAACTCAAAGTCCTTAGGTACCACCATTTTGTTCTTGAACCACAGGATGCCCTCTTCATCCTCCCTGAAGCACTTGGCTTCACCATTCTGGAGCTTCCTCATGATGTGACCCATGCCAACATCCCTCTTCTGCGCGGCAACAATCTCATCGCGCAAGGTCAGAGCGAGCGATATATTGGACAAAGTGCCATAAGGATACATTGGAACACTGGACTCCTCCTAAGTGGCAGAAGTAGCGGTGAGGAAATGATAATGAGCCTTGCGACTCAATGCATTGCCAACCACATTTGCCTTCCCTGGACGATAATGAACCTCCAGATCATAGTCCTTGATCAGCTCCAACCATCTCCTCTGACGCATATTCAGATCTGGCTGAGTAACGATATACTTGAGACTCTTATGATCTGTATAGATATGCACCATATACATTGGTCCGTTTGTGATTTCTGAGAAGTGTGGACCCGTTTGGAGTTGCCACCAAACCTCTCAGGAGTCCACAATGTTTTCCATGTGTCTCAATTGAAGAACTGCTTGAAAACCCCTGCACATGTGGTGATTAATGATGCGGGACAGCTTGAGCCAGATCTTACATATTCTGAGCACCCCGTCTAGATTCTTGATCAGAAGGACAGAGTCACCAGAAACAGGACCGTCAGATTCTATAAGGTGCAATGGAGCAACAACTCTGAGGCCGAGGCCACTTGGGAGACAGAAGAGTTCTTGCATTCTCGTTTCCCCGGTTTTCTACCCACGAGGTGAGTTTTTGGTTATTGCTTCCATATTTGCATCTTCGTTCTCTGTTCGTCGTTTTTCCTCCTTTCTCCTTCTATTCTTCAATCTCGGGACGAGATTCTTTTAAGGGGGGAAGGTTGTGACACCCCGTGTCACTGTCAATGAAGATATGCAAACACCCAAACTGAACTGAACCCAAATCCATTTCAAAGTTCAAATTCGAAATCTTTTGTTCATATAAATGTCAAACAATGCTTGTTAAGCAAGTCAAAAATTTCAATAACAACTTGTACAACTAATAAGTTCTGCAGCAAGCATATATGACATTAGAATTTTGGAAAAGTTTCAATGATTTTTCAAATTTTGGAAGTTTCTCTAAAAATTCAGAGAAATTTATGCAAATCCTGCTGTTCCTCGAATTTTAATTCAAATTATGTTGCTCAAACCTACCTGGACCCAAAAATGAAGTTGAAGCGGGATCAGGGTTTTCAAAACCGACGAAAACCGGTCGGTTATCGCGGTAACCGGACTTATCGGTCCGGTTCGGTTTCATCAGACGTCCGGTTATCGGTAAAAACCGAACCTGTGTACTGTAGCATATTCGGTTACCGGTCGGTTTTGTCGGTAACCTGTCCGTTTCGTCGGTTTCGGTTTTTCTGGTTTTTTCGAGATTTCAATCCTTGAGCGGGATATTTATCCTATGTTCCGAGAATTTCTCGCAATTTTTGGATGTCTGGAAGTCCCCCTGTTAATTCGACAAACCCAGAAGCAGGAAAATCCAAATTTCTTCAAATTTGGACCAGTTTTGATCTTTGTGAAGCCACTCCAAGTTTTTCAATACAACTTCCCCCTTTTCAAACTCCTGAGCAAACGAGAGATCAATTAGTGATTTTTCAAATTTGTTTTAGGATTTTTGGGCACTGTTTAGGTATTTTTATAAATGCCAAAACTTTCAAAAGTGTCCAACTTTGACCAGCTACAGTTTGAATTTTATTCAAAATCTAGATGTGCATGTTACACCACTGGATTCAACATTATTTGATCTATCACCTGGTCTTATTTTCGTGATTTTTCGAGCTTGTTCACTATTTTAAATAGTGTGCACAAGTTCATGGAGAATCACAGTTTGAATAATTCGGTAAATGGAAAAGATGCCGTCGAGTCCGCTCGTCAGCCTCTCGGCCTGTTTCCACCGGAGCCCGCCCGCCTCGTGGCCGGTGTTGTACGGCGCCGTCGCACCCCCCCCCCCCCCCCCCCCGGCCCCGCTCCTGGCCACGGACGACGTCCTCTTAAGCCGCTCCCCTTCCGGCTCTCTCTTCCCCTCACAGTTCGCTCACCGCTCCCTCTCAAACCCTAGCTTCCGCACCGCCTCGCCATTGTCGGGCTTCGCCGGGCTCACTCGCCGCCGACGAGCCATCCTGGGCTAAGCTGCCGCTCGTGAAGCTCCACCCCGACGTCCTCTCCCTTCCACCATGGCGGTCCATCCCTCGGCGCCACCATAAGCTCGTGATTTGTCACCTCGTCTTCGACTCCGGCCGCAGACGCTCATCACCTCGCCGAGAAATTGGCCTCCTCCGGTGAGCCCCAGTCCGTTTCTTTGCGCTTGAAGATGCTCAACTTGGTCGCACACCTATCTAACCTCTTGTTCCTCACTCCCATCGCCTAGGCTCGCGGAATCAGTCCCTTCCCAGCCGCCGTTGAGCCGCCGCCATGACCCCGCCGGTGAACTCTCCCCTCCAAGCCTCCCCGTCGAAGAGGTCTACCGCTTCGAAGCGCCGACGTGGTGTACGCTGGTGCTCGCGCCATCTCCGCAGGACGACCTCGCCGTCGACCGGAACGCCGCCGCGAAGACCTCGCCGAGCCGCCTTCTCGTCGCCAACCGCCTTCCCGTCCTCGCCGTAGACGACATCTCCGCCGCCGTGATCCGTGCGAGCTTGGTGAGCACGAATCCCTCTTCGCCTCCAGCCGCCGGAACGCCGACCTTGCCAACGGCCGCGCCGCCGCGCGCCATGGGCGCGGTCACGCCCCGGATCTGGTGTGGCTGGCCCAGATCCCGTGTGCGATGAACCCAGTGGCCGCCGTGTTGCTGCGCTGTGATTGGCCGTCCCGGTTTAAATCCTCTTTCTCGGTTTTGTTAATTTGCCACAAATTACAGAAATCTTCTAAAATTCATAATAAATCAAATACAACTCAGAAAAACCCAAATCCAACTTTTTTGGACTCCTCTTTCTCAGATCTATCCAACAAAATTGTCAATCTGCACAAAATCACTTGTCTGTTTTCTGTAAAATTCCTTAAGGAATATAATTTGTTTAAATCATAATAAATTATCTGTAAATCAATAAATCATAATTCTTGCATGCAAGTTAAGTATCTGATAACACACTTACAGAGAATTTTTCCACTTTCATATAATGCTTAATTATTTTCTTATGATTTATTAATCCTCTGTATTGTTTAAATTGTTAAAAATCTTCCTTAATTCAATAAACTATGAAAATGTACAGTAAATTATTTACAGTAAATTATTTCCAGAAAAATGCCACTGGACATAAACTTAATTTTTCGAAATCATGTTAAACTCATTACGTGTATTTGGATGTGCGTGTTACACAAACTTGTCCTCGACAGCCCCTCACGAGCTCTCTCCATGATCATCCTTATGTGTCTTTCTTGGATACTCTTCTGAGCACAAATGTTATAGGTGTCTCGATCTGCACTCAAATAGAATTATTGAGTCCCGTCATGTTGTTTTTGATGAGTCCTCGTTTCCTTTTGCCGAGATATATATCTTCTACACCAATGGCTCCAGACACTTTGGATTTTTTGAATACTGATGTTGCTTCTATCTTGCCCATTAGGCCAAGTGTTGTGGCTGCAGGTACTTCTCCTACTGATGGTCTACGCCAGCGCGCTGCCGTGCCTCAGGATGCCGCTCCCAGCGCACCTGCACCTGGTGTGCATGCGCCTGTTTCCACTACGGCACGGCTGCATGCGCCTGGTGCCCTTCCGGCACGCGCGCCTGCTGACGGACCGCCCCAGGCCGCGCCTCCCTCGCAGGCGGGCTCGTCCCTGGGCCCCTCTACAGCTGGTCCGCCGGCGCCCACCGCTCCCGGTCCCGCTGCCCCTACAGTCTCCGCGACTTAGGTAGCTGCCAGCGGCACCGGGCGCACGCTGAACACGAAGCCTATGCGCATTGCTCCTATCACCAACGAGCACACAATGCGCACTCGCGCGAAGGATGGACTTCGCCAACCTGTTGATCGCCTCAACTTAAATGTGGCGGTCATTCTCCGCTTCCGAAGAGCTTTCGCACGGCACTATCTGACTCCAATTGGCGTGCCGCCATGCAAGCTGAGTTTGATGCGCTGCAAGCAATGATACTTGGTCCCTTGTGCCTGGTCCTGCCGGTGTTAATGTGGTAACAGGCAAGTGGGTGTTCCGGCATAAGCTCCTCTCCGATGGCTCTCTTGATCGCTACAAAGCTCGGTGGGTTCTTCGAGGTTTCACTCAACGGCCTGGAATTGATTTCAATGAAACTTTCAGTCCAGTGGTCAAGCCTGCTATAGTTCGTGTGGTTCTCACCTTGGCTCTATCTCGCTGGTGGCCTATTCATCAGTTGGATGTGAAGAACGCCTTCCTCCATGGCACGCTAACTGAGCAGTCTACTGTATGCAGCCTTCTGGTTTTGTCAATCCCTCTCGCCCTGATCATGTCTGCCGTCTGAACAAGTCATTATATGGATTGAAGCAGGCTCCCCATGCTTGGTATAGTCGTTTCGCCTCTCACCTTCTATCTCTTGGATTTGTTGAGGCTAAGACGGGCTACTCGCTGTTTATCTATAGCCGGGGTGTCGATGCTGCTTTTCTCTTGCTTTATGTCGACGACATTGTTCTCATTGCATCCTCTCAGGGGTTTCTTGAGCGCATTATTGCAGCTCTTCAGAGGGAGTTCCTATGACTGATATGGGCCGTCTTCATCACTTCTTGGGTGTCTTGGTTACACAGCAAGCTGATGGTCTTTTTCTCTCCCCACGACAATACATATCGCGTATTCTCCTCAATTCCCTACGCTTTCACTGAGAGCAGGTTGATTAACATTAACCTTCCTATTACACTCCATCGCTAATTGGCACGTTGTGGGTCCGGGAGACACGTGTCTGTTTCGCAGCCTGTGTGCAATGGGCCATGTGTTCACAGAAAAATTATCGTAATTTATAAACAAAACCTTTACTATAGTGGCGCTGTACTCTCTCCTCCTTTCCATGTCTAACTAGCTCACTGCGAACCACTTGACGAAAGACTAGCAGCAAGAGATAAAAGTTGTGTCACAAGAAAGGAGCAATAGGAATAAAAGGTGATGTAGACACTGTCCGTCTGATGTACCCACAGTCACTGTAGTGGTCTTTAGTTTTCTTTCATCGAAGCTTCCTAGATTCTACATTGTCCACTTCTCTGCCACATGTGCTCTTAATTTTTCATTTTAGGAGATATCAATCTAGGACTACTGGTCGTACAAAATACCTTTGCATAATTAAAACTAGTAAGGTGACCCGCGCTGACAGCGCGGCTAGTTTTATTATAATTTCTTTTGATACAACTCCACTAAAATTTTGGTTCATGTTAATTACTTAGTTGTGCACTCGTTCCAAAAGAGAAGACATATGGAGAAACCTATGGAGAAACCTAAAGTCGAATGCTTTTGTAATAACTTTTATTACAAAAACTTATGTAAAAGCAATTATTACATTGCGGAATATTTCCGCTTTGAAGACGGAATATTATAATATCATTAATTAGATTTTTATTAATTTGTATGATATGGTTATACGTATTAGTCTTGGTATTGAAATCATGCATTGAAGGTATAAAGTTTTATGAAGTAGAAATACTTTATTGTTATAGATATCTTTATAATCTAATTTCATTGGACAACAAAGGCCACCTACAAATGGGTGCGTAAAATCTATTGCAAACACATAAAGTTTCGACTTGCATGTATTAAGCAATAAAAGGAAGTGTTGAACTCTAGCATTTGTAGGTACAAATATTCTTATGTAAAAAAAAATGAATTCTATTTTTTCTGAGTTTAGTGATATTGAGTTTCTATCTCAATACATCCATTTTCAAGTTTTTTTTAATTGGGGTCTTAGTTTCTTGTTTCTTTGAGAAACCGCTTCTGGTTTCCATTATGAAGCCAGAAACCCGGATTTCGTGGTTTGTGGTCTGTAATATAAAAAGGAGAAGTGTCTCTCTGAAAATGTGTTTATGATCGACCATGGTTGGTTTTCTCAAGTTTCTAGACACTAAAACTGAACCCACCAAACTGGACTTTAGTAGTTTCCACAAAATTTATGTTACCATTCTAATCAGAAATACATACGACATATCTTAAATAGAATTTTAACTATATTTTGTGCAAATATTTCAGAATTAAAACTACATATATAACAGTTTATAGTAAATCTTGAGGATTTGCCAGCTCTGTTTTCAAAGCTATGCTCATAGGGGTAGGGTTTGCGTATGTGCGTGCGTTGTGAGTGTCTGAGTTGTACTGTGTAATCGCAAAAAAAAAAACAGTTTATAGTAAATGGAAAAGGCAAATATAATAGGATATAGTAAAACGGAGAAAGCAAAGGTGAGTAAAGCAGAAACAAAACTTTCACACAGCTACAAAGTGCTGTAAAGTAGATGTGAAATACATTCGCTGCCATCAATTGGCCTTGAATTAGAGCAAATTCATGTGTGACCGGTAATTCCATATATAATATTATTCACAAAGTTAAAGGTAACTAATATCATCCATCACTTGGACTACAGGAGTTCTGTGAAGTCTTCTTCTCTGGTTTGGGATGTTTTATTCTGATATCACAAACATAATATTACCTTTATTCTTTTGGTGGGCATTATATAATTCTTTTAAGCAGAAATCAATAGAATCAAACCTCAACAACAGCCAATTCAGTTTTTTTTTTGTTTTGTTTTTGTGTGTTTTTGTGGGTTTTTTTCCCAAATGACTCAATTTAGTTCATTACCTGAATAACCTTGTGTAGTTGTGTAGACAATACTGCTGGATTGGACTACCAAATTTCACCTAAAAGATGGACCAAAAGAGTATTTGGCGAGAGTGCCATGCCTTGGTTGCGTAACGCTAAGCAATGTTGATTCCTGTAGAAAAATCATTGAAGGTTAGGATTGAATGATTACTTAATAAGTTATATACCTTATTATACGTAACTCGGTAATTGCCGACGCCGTTATATTTCTCTTGTGAGGGCAGACAGACAGCTAATGTCACCTTTTTTTTTTCACCCGCTGCACCACCTCCATCCAGGCAGCTTGCTTAAGTTGACGGTACCTATTTGTCCCTTGTAAACAATTTGCCGCCGTCCAGAACCCCACGGCGAGATGCTCAATTTGCGGCTATGTACCACAGTTGACCAACTGTACGTTGGAAGCAGTTTTCTTGAGAAAAATCAATCTGGCCCCGATTAAGCTATTTAGGCCCTGTGGTGTGGTTGCAATCTGCATGTAGGTGCCCTGCGCGACACGTTCAGGACACGTTCAGGAATGACATTAATCATCATGCTTCTTCAGTGATAAATTGTGGCCATCGGTTCCGAACCGTAAACTGTGGCGCTTGAGCATCATGTGACGCCTTCAGACCCTCATTGACGGTGGCAGCACCAAGCAAAAATCGTTCGTCAGTTGTATGCCATCTCTGCCCATAGCTAGCCTCTGTGCTGGTTTAGCCCCTAGCGCCCCTGCCATTGTCCCCTGACCATTGTCATGCTGTCGATCCAGCGGCCTGCGAGCACCACGTCGTCCGCCCTCCCGCTTTTCGTCTTCCCGATCGGTGCAATTAATTAGTTCAGTATCTCTACATGGCTCGAAGTCACTCGTGTGGTTTTTTCTTTTTCCTTTTTGATTCTGAAGCTTGCGAGGTTTTGATTTCAAAAGTCGCGTACAGGTTGAAGGCAAGAAGTCTCAGACTCTTAATAGTTACACTTCCGGTCCAATTAATAACTTGTATTGTAACAAACTTGGATTCTAGCTATAAGCTAGGAAGGCTCAACCGGACTAATGTATTTATTTTATATATTACTGACATGACTCTATGGCCCCGTAGTATCTTCCGTTTTTTTTTCCCCTTTTGAGATAAGAGTCCAGCTCTTGGGCAAGTATTTTAATTCCAAAAATAAGTATTTGACATGGATTTTTTTGTTTAATCTAGACCATTAGATGTTCATAAAATCCAACGGCTCATGGCTTTTCTTTTTTCTGATTAACGTGGTAATTTCTTGGCCTTGAGAGCGAACGTGGTGGCTTCTTTGGACCTTCAAATACTAAGATAATAGATAGAGTGAATTGCATGGCAAGTACAATAACTTGCGCGGTGGGTGCAAGTAGGTCACACTTCTTACAAATTGCTCAAGCGGGTCGCATATTTTGTTTAAGTGGTGCCCATGAGGTCAAAATCAGCCGAACTAAGAGACGTGACATCCATGTCACTATCCACGGTGGACGGCTTTTTGCAAAAAAAACGCTGCTTCTATTTCCTTTCCCCGTTATTTCCATTTGCTAGTTCTGATTACTTTCGAGGGTGTCATTGGGAAAGAATAAGCTCTCTCGCACGAGATACTACAGGAAGCAAATTGTGCACCGAGGCCCATGGCATCTGTTAATCAATTGTTTATTATATTCTGTACATGCGTGTCTCAATTCGCACTAGATGAAGCTCATAAAGTAGTCAAATATTGACTTTTGACGACAAAATAAATTCATTTGAGTCATCATGTGCGTCATAACTCATGCAAATAATAAGAGTAAGGTTGCGTGTGATCAACAAAGTAACTAAAAAAAAAAAGGAAAGCAAGTGCGTGTCTGTGTCCAAAATTACTTCCTACTAACACAGATTAGATACACTCGTTCTGTAGCCTCTCGCTGCTTGCACAAAACTACTACTTCCTTGAAGTATTCTTCTTTTTTGGTGCTGCCCTCTTCTTCCTCAGTGTCGCTCTTCCTTCCCTCGTGGCTGTAGTCAAAGGAGGCTGCACACCATCTCTTCTAAGTGTGGTGATGAAAGCACATTCCGGCAACTCTGGAGGCGGTAGTCCAACGCGATCTCGTTGGTTACTGGTGACCTAAAAACAGAGGGCCAAAACAACAGGGGAAATATTAGCGACCTTTATGGGGAAAATATCATCGCTGTGTTGTATTATTTCATACCTCATTCATAAATGTCTGCATGACAGAGAAGCTTTGTTGGCTACAGTGATCGCCCTGCATAATCAAATTGAGGACAAAACTATGCATAATGGACCATTTGATGGACAAACAGAGTACATGTATTCTACTCCACCTGAGCAACGACAGAAGTGCTTTGTTGGGTCGCTGGAAGCGTGGACATGGGTTGCAGTCCCTGCATGTTATAAGGGAAAAACAATTAAAGTTTAGTTTTTTAGGGAATTAGTTGTTTACAATAATGATATTCTACTCAACCTGATTTGTATCCGGTCCTTCTGCATCTTGGGGAGATGTCTTGGCCCTCCTTACTGGTTGTTTCTCACCATTCAGGTCTGCCTTCCTCTTTTTACATCCTGCCCTATTGTGGTCTAGACCATCACAATATGTGCATTTGATTTGCACTCCATGCTTTGAAATCTTAGTACCTTCCTCTAGTTCTTGGGGCTGCTTCCTCCTACTCTTTTTGGGCCTACCCACCTTCTTCTCATATAATGGTGGTTTTACTTTAACTCCATTCATCTTCGCCCAATGAACCTGGTCTCTCTCAGGCATAATGTTATACCCATAAGCTAGCTTGCAGGCCTGGATAGAGTAGCAGAATGAAACCTGTTCCTCTGGCTTGATCCTTTCATGCCTCAGGCAGGAGATAGCATGGCTGCAAGGGATTCCTGTGAGTTGCCATCTCCTGCAATCGCATTGTTTAAGTCTAATGTCAACAATATATTGCAAGTCTCTATCTGTCACTTGGAATACACCCATCCCTGCAGGTAAAGCGTAGCAAGTATTGGCAAATTCTGAGTTTTTCTCAACCTTTTTCTTTATTTTTGGGCATATGTCTCCAGGCCACTTCTCAATCTCCTTCTGCTTTGTGTAAATCCTATTCATCATCTGATTCTTTATCCTTTGTAGCATGGATAAAATAGGCAGACTTCTAGCATCAAGAATATACCTACAAATTGAATGTAGCTTTATATATAGCTACCAGGATTAGATGTCCTCAACTCTTGCCCATAGTCCCATAGCTGGTTGTATTGTGCTATTTCATCCCCATAAATAGATTTCATTGCAAGTTGTCTAGCTCTACCTAACTTGTGCCTTGATGGAGTAATGTTGAGATCCTTTTGAACTTTCTTCGCAAAATTTTGTAGTGTCATCTTGTCATCAGCTATGAATTCCTCAATGTACCTCTCTGCTAAATATTTGGCAGTCACAGCTTTCAGCTCCCACTCCCTACTGCATGTGTGTCGGTTCACATATTTCTTGACCATGAAGCATTTAGCTCTACTATCCTCAGAGGCAATCAATTGCCACGGACACCCTTTAGCACAATAAGCTTCAATCCTTGTCTTGTTATTTCTTGGAATCGTTATGGAAACTCTATTTTTTATGCTATATTGAGATATTGCCTTTCGTAGTTCTTGTACTGATCCAAACAACATGCCGACACTAAATTGAGGTGATTCCATGTCCACAGGCTGAAACTTCTTGAATCTAAATTTGATTCTGTCTTCATCTTCAGATGATTCAGATAGATTAAGCCCTTCATCTCCAGAGGAAGCATCATCTGGTCCACCATCTTCCAGTACCACGCCTTTTCCTTTGCCAGCAGCAACCTCATCTAGCACATTTCTGTCAACAAATTTGTTATACAGATCATCATCCCCTTGGTCTACCTCGTTATCACTATCCACAAAATCTGGGTCGTCCTCACTGTCTTCATCACCATCATCACTAGCTGGATGTGAGATGCCATCAGATGTTGTGTTACCATTGACATTCTCCTCATTAGGCCCCTTTTCAATGATCACTGTCTCCTTTGGACTACTAACTGCAGCTCGCGAAGGAACTAAAGGTGAAATTGAATGTTCATCCCAATTAATACCATCTATGGTGTCTTGGTGATCGACATACACGACCAAATTTCTCAACCTTGGAATCAAAGCAACCATACTAAGGCTATCAGAATCACACTTGAGCCTTCTCAGACCATCACTGAGTTCTTTTCCTGGTAGCAACCAGTACAGCTTAGTCTTCTCTGGTTTTGAATACCCTAGCTCGTTAATAAAATCATCAAACCATAGAAGTGACCAGGAATCTGACTCACAATGGTCATACCAATCAATCTTTTCTTCGATGTAAGTTTTATTGCTCTCAGATCCACAGAAAAAACCACCGTGATGAATCTCAATGCTGAACTCATCGTCATTTGGCCCCGCATATACAATAAAATTACAACCTCCATTTCGTTTTACTTGTCACTGGCTAGTTACTGTAGCAACTTTGACCGACCGTTTTTTTCTACAAAATTTTGATGAATACTTCAAAGTGCGCAATGTTGTCAAAATATGTTTAGTGATAATTCTATTGATAAGAAAGTTTTAGGCATCGACGACGAATTTGTAGAAAAAGACGGTCGGTCAAAGTTGCTACAGTAACTAGCCAGTGACAAGTAAAACGAAATGGAGGTTGTATTTAGTGTCATAGTTCTATGGAAGAGACAACAGACTATAGCTCTTTTCTGCTCAACCAGCAAGAAGCAACCTTCTCTAGTCCATCAATGTTTTACTACTCCTTCCACTTATTAAAATGAAACAAATACGTGTTTGCCCAGCAGACTCGCCGGCCGATTAAACGCATACGTACGTACTCGATCACTAGCTGGCTGTACACGAACGGCATACAAAAGCAAACTTAACGCACTCACCGTACGTGGGAGGACCGGCTCCCGCTGCTCGACGAACGGGTGACATCTGCGGCCGTTGTTGCCGCCGCCGCCGTCGATGGACGCCTCTGTGTTGCCCTAGATTGGTTTCTAACTTTCTTACGTACGTGATTTCTGCTATTCCCGATCGGATGGAATCGAGAAAATAAGAAAGCGAGGGAGGGGGCAATAGAGGCAGGGGGGTATTTGCAAAGAGCCGTCCACCGTGGACAATGACATAGATGCCACATCGTTTCCTCTAGCCCCGAAGCTCGATTTTGACCTCATGGGCACCACTTAAACAAAATATACGACCCGTTTGAGCAATTTGCAAGAAGTGTGACCTATTTGCACCCACCGCGTAAGTTGTTGTACTTGCCATGCAATTCACTCATTAAAATAGTATTTATAATCACTTAGACCAGTTGGTCGTACAAATATAAACGCCAGACAACCATGTGGATTTTCAGCAACCGTGGCATGACTTACGATATATACTGTTCAAGATAACCTACGAGCATAATTATCTGGATATAAATGCGCATATCTATTTCATATTTACTTTATTACAGGCGATTGAAATCTGTATCTGTTCAATCGATGCTGCCCTCCGACTGTTTCTCAATTCTTGTTTGTGATGAACCTTGAGTAAGGGTCATATTGCGGGCCCGATAACAAGCACATCTAAAACAAAACAACTGGACAAAGCTTGTAACAGACAGGGACAATCGTGGCCTCCCAATTTAGATCAAACGGTCCTGCTCGTCGACTGAAAAGACCCCATGATTTCAATCGCCTGAAAAATAGCATGGGTCATCTAATGAACTGAAAGCATACATGATTTGGAATTGCGCTCAGTGTTCTGCAGATAAACTTACCAAACTGTGAATTTTCTGTAGGAGATCCAAGTCTCCCAATAAGAATTTGTAAACAAAGGAGAACAGAAAGGAAAAGGGAAAGTGAATCCACTTGTCCAGTTCCTCCTAACCTCAGATGAAGTGCCCGCATATGCACTTTAATTGTTGCATTAACATCATGTAGGTCCCGCCATCACTATATGCTAGCTCTTCAAATTTGACGACCATCATTGCTCTGATGAAGTCATTTTTGAGGTATAGGAACCAAATATGTCCAAAATTTAGCCGCGAGTTAACTAATTAATCACACACTTAAGTTGGGACTTTGAATTATCGATTTCCAATCTAACTTTTCGTTTCTACAGTTAGTCAGACGGGCTTCTGTGGCCCCTTTGGATTTCTTGCAGCACACGAGGGGTTCCCGGTTCACGCAATCTATTTTCTTTTCAGCTGCAGCGTCAAAAGTTAAAAGAGGAAAGATGCAATCCGTCTCAGTGCTTGACTGACTTGTGAGCGCTAAAGCTACTTTTATCGCACAGTGAGTCAATAATGGTACCATTCTAACAAGCCTTTTGGTATAAAACAACATGGTGAATCTTCGGTTCGATCGATCTTATCGGGAAGCAAATATATTCTAGTGTCAGTTTCTGCAGGTTCCATTGTTCCTCTCTCCATATATATGTTGAAGCAGGAGCAGACTGTGAGTCAAGGCGGCTATACTCACCTGGGAAGCTGAGTCGAAGGAACCAACGAACAGGACATTTTGGTGTTGCACCATCCGATAAATTAATGGATGCCCAACAAGGTTCCAAGAAAAATTCTCCCTGAATCAGCTCAGTGTTTGTGTTCATACTAAGGAAATGTTTCCACTGACCAAGGACACTCTATTGTCCACTACTTACCGTTGATTTACAGGGCAAGCTCTGGATTCCCATGCGGTAGAGATCGCCTCGCTGGCCCAACAGTTGGTGCAGGAGCTTGCCGACGCGGAATCCTCGTCGCCGCTAGACGCCCGCGGCTGTCCGATCATCATCGGAGAGGTCGGCAGCCTCACCCGCAACGTCGACCCGGCAGAGTACGACCCGCACCACGTCTCCATCGGCCCTTACCACAGGATCAAGAACCCGGAGCTCGCGAGGGACGAGGAGAAGATACGATGCCTCGGCGCCGTCCTGTCGGCGGCGAGCGCCGGCGGCGGCACGAGGTTGGAGGTGTACCTCGACGAGGTAGCACGGCTCGAGGTCCAAGCGAGAAGGTGCTACGCCCACTTGTTCGACATGGACAGTGAGAAGTTCGTGCGCATGCTGCTGCTGGACGCGTGCTACCTGCTCGTCAGGTTGCTCGGTGGCGTCGCCGGCGGACACCAGTACACGAACGGCGCGCCGGCGGACAAGTTGGAGGCCGTGGCAGTGGTTCGCGACGTGTTCTACCTTGCGGAGAACCAGATCCCCTTCTTCGTCATGGCCAAGGTTCACCAGCTAACCTTTCTGGATGGCAGTGTTTCCGCGGCGGACACGATCGGGAGCTATGCCAGAGAGCTGTTAAGCAGGAACCAGTACTCCGCCGTGACGCCGCCGCCGCTGCTGTCCACGTCTGAAGAACCAGGCAATCTGCTGCACCTGTTGCACATGCACTTCAAGCCCATTCTACCCTCCGGCGGCAAAGCCACCGGCAAGGGGCGGGTGGACCGGTGGCGCACGGCGACGGAATACTACTTCGCCGGCGTGAAGTTCAAGCGGCGGCCTCTTCTCCCTGAGGGAGGAGCAGGCTGCATCCTCGACGTGAGGCTGAACAGGGGCACCGGCGTGCTCGAGGTTCCCCGCCTGAACATCGACGCCGAGACGTGGCGGCTGCTGCGGAACCTGATGGCGCTGGAGCAGCGCAACCCGCCGGAGGCGACGGCGGCGGCGGCGGCGGGGAGCCACGTCACCGCGTACTGCGTCTTCATGTCGCAGCTGGCCTGCACGGCCGTCGACGTCGAGCTACTGTCGCGGTGCGGGGTCATCGCTCACGGCCTCGGCAACGACGGCGAGGTCGCCCGCTGCTTCGCCGACCTCTGCAAGGGCGTGGTGTTCAGCGTCAACGACCACCGCTGCAACTACCTGAGGGCGACGTGCCAGGCGCTGGACAAGCGGTTCCGGAGCCGGAACGGGCGGTGGATGGCGTGGCTCCGGCAGAAGTACTTCAGGAACCCGTGGCTCGCCGTTGGCCTCGCCGCGGCCGTTGTCGGGCTCGTTTGTACCGTGGTGCAAGCGGTGTATTCTGTTTTGAGCTACAACCAAGGAGGGGCGAGATAGGGACAGTGAAAAATGTCAAGATAAATAATTATCATGTGAGTAGACTGTGGTCAAAAAGATGTGAATATAGGTGCACCAGCAACGTCATGATTTGTCCTTGTCTTCAGTTTAGACAGAACCCAGCAGGAAGGGGAAGGCTTGCCGCTGTAAGCCTGCCCACCAGCGTTAGATGAGTACCCAGGATCAGCGCTCGTGTCTCAACGAGGCATGCCCTCAGAATATTTTCAGATGCCTCTCATGCGTACAAACACAGATACTCAGTAGGAGAGGCTTCAAAAAGAGAGAGAAAGGAAGGTCCAATACTTTGTAAATAGTAACAAATATAGTAGGTGTACCTCGCACCATAGCTCAGTAGCATGACACAGTACAGGACTTGGCTCCTTTGAGCCTTCTACGTGTGATGCATGACATTCCATGATTATAACATATTGGGCCCAATATGAAGTTCGGTTAGGCCAATATTACATTGTATGATGGACTGTATGTTATGTTTGTGCTCCAGTGATTATAACATATTGGGCCCAATATGAAGTTCGGTTAGGCCAATTTGCGCATTGGAGGCTACAGGGTTGCTCGAGGCTTTATCTTCTGCGTCTTACTTCAAGCCCACGTAAGCTAGTGCATATAAAAAATAATGTACAAACAAACTACAGCAAAGAAAGAGCCAAATAAGATCTGATTGAACTCCAAATAAGAATCAATAGAAACCAACGAAAGATGGAAGACACAAATCCTGTATGATGCAATAAGTTTGACCGACAGAAAAGGTAATGGTCCTTGCCGACATAGGTCGGTAAAACTGGCGTCGGTAAAAGTTTTACCGACCATAAGGTCGATACTTCTTGAGTAATGCTGACTCATGCTCCGACGCTACAAACACTTTTACCGACATATCGTTAGTCGCCAACAATATTTTTCTTTCGAAAATAATTATTTCTTTAACCTGCTCTTTTGGTTAAAGAATATAACTAGGCATGAACCCACAATTACTAGTTAGGGGCTCAATGGGAGCGAGCAAAAGCATGTGTTTTTTGCACGCACATAATAGATCTAGAAAATGTACCGAAGTAGATGAAACATATACCCTCATCATTTAAATAAATATAATAGACTTCAACTACTAGAAAATCATGTCATTGATATATATCTTTAATTTCTAACAATCATCCTTGTCCTTTATTTTTGTTTTTCAAACAATCTCACAGTCCTCCTACTGACCAAAAGGTCATCGTCTCTGCCTGCTGCCGGAAATGACACGAAGCTGAGATGCACAAGTGGATGAACATCAAGTACTCATATACTGAAGAAAAGGACAACACATATATCACATTTATTAGTTGTGCTGACAGGCACATACATCTATCACTACAAGATTAACATGTTTTCCCTACAGTTCCTTGTAAGTGGCCGACAGTGCCTAGTCTATTTTATCAAGTGTCAACAAAAAACTGTCAGCAATGACTTTGTAGGGGATGACGTTGTAGGCGAAGTGTTAAAACTGTCAGGAAAGGCAAGAATTTGTTCTAAGACACTGTCAGCCACTCAAAAAAACAAAAGGCTAATGACTGGAACTGTAGGCCATTGACATAAAACTGTAGGGAAATACTAACTATCTTGTATCTCCTGATTTTAACTTGCATTCTAATGCTAGCAATCTCTGGAAAGAAACACCCTTTCATTCTGACTCTTCCCAATATTTAATTTTTCTTTTTCTGAACACTAACAATGGACAGTGAGTACATGTGACGCAGTGTGTATCTTAATTTTTGGTAGCACTTTGACGCAATACTTTGAATAACTTAACTTGGAAAAGAAACATTATTTGAGGCAATGGAAATTGCATGTAACTTAACTTGCTAGAGGAATGCCTTATCGCTACTCTTCATGTTATTTTCCACTATTGCCTATTGTACATAATTATAAATATTATCAAATACCAACTCTTGAGAAATAACGAGAGACATAAACTCAAACAATTCTCGGTCGTACCTGATACGCATTTCAGACCTTAGCCAAAATCGTAGCAAATTCTGGATCCTCACTACAGGCACTCAAAAACAAAAATATCTATGTTGCTTGAGTCTTGAACACAACGTATGCTTTTGCATTTTCCTCTTTCGCCACTTCTATTATATTGTGTTCAGAACTGAAACACACCTAATGATGGAGAAATCTGAGCAGAATCCTTATCTCTAGTTAGCAATGCGGTTTCCTCCTCTGCTTGTTTGGTCCTCATTTCTCGATATGTATCCATCATACCTTCTATGTTTCAGTACCCCTTGTCCTCTTAGGTTATTTTTCTTCTTTGTGTCTTGATATAGCAGCAGCTCTTGGCTGTTGTTCATTTCGATCAACACTTGGAGCTTCAATCTCTAAAACTGAATGTTCACTCGAAAAATTGGAGCCAACCGGTTCCATTCCCGATACCTCTTGCGCCCACTAACAGGAATGGAGCATCTAGCAAAGGATGCACATAACACATACTCCATATACCACAGAAAGTTGGCATCATCATATTATTCAAATATCAAATATAGAGACCTTTTGGAGGTCAAAATACTCTCAACTCTAAAATGCTGATCGGACTGGGTACCAGTGATATCCCTATTTATGAATTATCTTTCCCGATGGTTTGATGAGGACATGCGTGGCTTAAGCACAGGTACAAAGGCTATTAAATAAAAGAGATGTGATCTCTAGTACTATGCAGGAGTTATGATGGGTGGGAAACATCAAATGCAAACCCAAGAGCATCAATCAATTTGTTGATCATCAGTTCATATTTCTTTTAGTTTCCCTCATACTAACTGCACTAGCATTATTCTTGCACATCAATCCAATTCTCTCGAGGCGTGTCAAACAGGAAAAATATTAAGTGAAAACAACACATTCGATGGAATCGTGAAAACCGTTTCGAAAAAAACATTTTTAGAAGTTTTAAAAAATTATGAAACTTGGCATACGTGTAGGGGACATGGTGAGAAACACGCAAACAAAAATTGAGATCGCAAAACGTTTATATTAAAAGATACAAAACCCTTCTGCCGCATTGACACCAGCAGCCAGCAGGACTCTACGCAAAGAGGAAAGCGGCGGCCAGGCCGCAATGGCTCGCCATCGACCTCTCCCGCGCCATGTTCTGCTCTCGCGAACCTTGTAACGACGACCACCCACTAGTTAACCGGCAGATCCATGCCCCAAGGCTCAAATGGACGGCTCTCAAGGGCCCGGGCTGTCGCCATTTGAAATAGTAACTCCTGTCAAGGACGCCATGCGCTGCCAGTGTTCTGGAAGTTGCTCGCATTTGTGTGCCTCGATCGGCATGGTCCGGCCATGCTTTCGCTATCCTCCGCTGTGCCTTAGCCGGTGCCTCATGCTCGCCGCTGGTGCGGCCTGGTCCGCGTTCTACCAATCAACTAGTTGATCTCTGGCTCCACAACTGGAAATAGGTGGTCCTCTTTGACATGTTTTGTGAATGCTCCGCCAGTGGGAATAGGTTGTTCTCTTTGACATGTTTTTGTGACTGAAGGATTGTACCAGTTAATGAGCACTTCATTAGACCTAGCAGAGCATTAGCAATTTGTAGCATGTGAAAAAAATAGTGTATGTTGTAGCAATAGTTACGTTGTTCAATCCAAAGTCTCTATAGTTCTGCATTCCAATACCCAGTTCATCTCTATTATCTTTTTTTTTTGTCTAGGATATGTACTGTCTTCCATATGGTGGGTGAGTAAATCAAAAGTACAATTCTAGCTTTAATGGGTTTAGAGTTTAGGGAATTCAGAGACAATGTGAAGGACCGTTGGTGCTTCACAATGAAATTCAGAATTAATATTTCATTCAAAAATCAGAATATTGGATAGATCAATGGAGTAAGAGCAAATTAAATGAAAGGCACGACATACCCAAGTAGATGGAAACGTATACACTCACGTCAACTACTAGAAAATCATATCCTGGGGCTATCTTTTATATCAATTATCATTGCTTTGTTTTCGTGCACCTAGTCTCTTCTATATAGGTAAACGAAACAATCTCCCATAGCGCTACCTTGGGAGCCCAGGCTGAGAAATAAACTAGCTCCCCGTATTCTATCATTTTGCCTAGCCCCTAGCTAGTCCGCATGATTAACTGATGCTACTCATCCATCGAAACATTAAAAAAGTATTCATACCTCAACATTTTAAGCATAGGAGACACCAGGAATGGACCAGTTACAGGATTGGACTCCTGGAGTAAGTTCTTAATTTATAACAGTAGAAAATATTCCTATTGATCATGTAGCTATAAGTAGAAACATACAGTCAAACCCATGCCTGCATACTTGCACCAGCTACGTACCCACACTCGTGCTACAATTCTAGTTTACATTCATTCGTCCGAAACACTCGTGCCCAGACTCATGACTTATGAGCGCTTTTTAATTTCTTTCTGTAGCCACCAGGTGATTCGATTATTGTGTGCGCTGTTGCAGTGCCACAACAATGTGAAGGTGGAGCCTTGGCGGTTCCAGCACTGCAGGGAAGCAGACGATGTGAATAATTTATGCGGCATGAACCTGATCGGACGGTTTACAGGCAACCAGGGCGGTCGCTGTTGCAAACACCCCTGGGGTCGCTAGAAATGCCGACTCCGCAGTCTCCTGCTCGCTCTGTGGCTCGCCTGACGGCCACAGGTCCCTCTCCCATCTGACGAGGAATGCCGGCTCTGCTTGTTTCTGTTGTTCGCCGGAACGCCGCCGCCGCCGCCGCCGGAACGTTGCTCTCAGTTGTGTGTTCTCCTGGAGGCCATCCCTTGTTGGTTCTTGCCATCGTGCACAGCTAGAGGCGGAGGAATTGAATGGCTGCTAGGCTTGGCGGTATGGCATTTTGGGCGTTGCTGCTGGTAGATCTTCCTCTCGGAGGGCACGTCGCTGGTTCAATTCTAGTATTTACAAGCACCGCAGCAACAGAAGCGCCAGCCTGTGTCAGTGAGCAAAGGGTGTACTGGTTATTGAGGGCTTCATTAACGATAGCAGAGAGCAATAGAAATTTGTATTATGCAAAATCATTTTATCATATAGGTACATTTATGTGGTTAAACGTTGATATGTGCCCATCCCCAAGTCATTTTTACAATGTTTTTTGTTCTTGGCGAGTATCTTAGCTATAATGTCTTCTGTATACCGGATGGGTAAATAGAAGGATTCTAGCATTTAGTGCAACCCATCATAAATTAAGAGACAATGAAGACATAGGGTTTTAATCAAAAAATGTTTTGGAGCTTTGGCACCCGATATTTAACGTCGGTAAAAGTTTTACCGACCATAAGGTCGATACTTCTTGAGTAATGCTGACTCATGCTCCGACGCTACAAACACTTTTACCGACATATCGTTAGTCGCCAACAATATTTTTCTTTCGAAAATAATTATTTCTTTAACCTGCTCTTTTGGTTAAAGAATATAACTAGGCATGAACCCACAATTACTAGTTAGGGGCTCAATGGGAGCGAGCAAAAGCATGTGTTTTTTGCACGCACATAATAGATCTAGAAAATGTACCGAAGTAGATGAAACATATACCCTCATCATTTAAATAAATATAATAGACTTTCAACTACTAGAAAATCATGTCATTGATATATATCTTTAATTTCTAAACAATCATCCTTGTCCTTTATTTTTGTTTTTCAAACAATCTCACAGTCCTCCTACTGACCAAAAGGTCATCGTCTCTGCCTGCTGCCGGAAATGACACGAAGCTGAGATGCACAAGTGGATGAACATCAAGTACTCATATACTGAAGAAAAGGAC
Source organism: Eragrostis nindensis (assembly GCA_012490785.1). Classification (NCBI taxonomy): domain Eukaryota; kingdom Viridiplantae; phylum Streptophyta; class Magnoliopsida; order Poales; family Poaceae; genus Eragrostis; species Eragrostis nindensis. The sequence continues at coordinate 62,963 of JAAXCT010001976.1, forward strand.
AACACATATATCACATTTATTAGTTGTGCTGACAGGCACATACATCTATCACTACAAGATTAACATGTTTTCCCTACAGTTCCTTGTAAGTGGCCGACAGTGCCTAGTCTATTTTATCAAGTGTCAACAAAAAAACTGTCAGCAATGACTTTGTAGGGGATGACGTTGTAGGCGAAGTGTTTAAAACTGTCAGGAAAGGCAAGAATTTGTTCTAAGACACTGTCAGCCACTCAAAAAAACAAAAGGCTAATGACTGGAACTGTAGGCCATTGACATAAAACTGTAGGGAAATACTAACTATCTTGTATCTCCTGATTTTAACTTGCATTCTAATGCTAGCAATCTCTGGAAAGAAACACCCTTTCATTCTGACTCTTCCCAATATTTAATTTTTCTTTTTCTGAACACTAACAATGGACAGTGAGTACATGTGACGCAGTGTGTATCTTAATTTTGGTAGCACTTTGACGCAATACTTTGAATAACTTAACTTGGAAAAGAAACATTATTTGAGGCAATGGAAATTGCATGTAACTTAACTTGCTAGAGGAATGCCTTATCGCTACTCTTCATGTTATTTTCCACTATTGCCTATTGTACATAATTATAAATATTATCAAATACCAACTCTTGAGAAATAACGAGAGACATAAACTCAAACAATTCTCGGTCGTACCTGATACGCATTTCAGACCTTAGCCAAAATCGTAGCAAATTCTGGATCCTCACTACAGGCACTCAAAAACAAAAATATCTATGTTGCTTGAGTCTTGAACACAACGTATGCTTTTGCATTTTCCTCTTTCGCCACTTCTATTATATTGTGTTCAGAACTGAAACACACCTAATGATGGAGAAATCTGAGCAGAATCCTTATCTCTAGTTAGCAATGCGGTTTCCTCCTCTGCTTGTTTGGTCCTCATTTCTCGATATGTATCCATCATACCTTCTATGTTTCAGTACCCCTTGTCCTCTTAGGTTATTTTTCTTCTTTGTGTCTTGATATAGCAGCAGCTCTTGGCTGTTGTTCATTTCGATCAACACTTGGAGCTTCAATCTCTAAAACTGAATGTTCACTCGAAAAATTGGAGCCAACCGGTTCCATTCCCGATACCTCTTGCGCCCACTAACAGGAATGGAGCATCTAGCAAAGGATGCACATAACACATACTCCATATACCACAGAAAGTTGGCATCATCATATTATTCAAATATCAAATATAGAGACCTTTTGGAGGTCAAAATACTCTCAACTCTAAAATGCTGATCGGACTGGGTACCAGTGATATCCCTATTTATGAATTATCTTTCCCGATGGTTTGATGAGGACATGCGTGGCTTAAGCACAGGTACAAAGGCTATTAAATAAAAGAGATGTGATCTCTAGTACTATGCAGGAGTTATGATGGGTGGGAAACATCAAATGCAAACCCAAGAGCATCAATCAATTTGTTGATCATCAGTTCATATTTCTTTTAGTTTCCCTCATACTAACTGCACTAGCATTATTCTTGCACATCAATCCAATTCTCTCGAGGCGTGTCAAACAGGAAAAATATTAAGTGAAAACAACACATTCGATGGAATCATGAAAACCGTTTCGAAAAAAACATTTTTAGAAGTTTTAAAAAATTATGAAACTTGGCATACGTGTAGGGGACATGGTGAGAAACACGCAAACAAAAATTGAGATCGCAAAACGTTTATATTAAAAGATACAAAACCCTTCTGCCGCATTGACACCAGCAGCCAGCAGGACTCTACGCAAAGAGGAAAGCGGCGGCCAGGCCGCAATGGCTCGCCATCGACCTCTCCCGCGCCATGTTCTGCTCTCGCGAACCTTGTAACGACGACCACCCACTAGTTAACCGGCAGATCCATGCCCCAAGGCTCAAATGGACGGCTCTCAAGGGCCCGGGCTGTCGCCATTTGAAATAGTAACTCCTGTCAAGGACGCCATGCGCTGCCAGTGTTCTGGAAGTTGCTCGCATTTGTGTGCCTCGATCGGCATGGTCCGGCCATGCTTTCGCTATCCTCCGCTGTGCCTTAGCCGGTGCCTCATGCTCGCCGCTGGTGCGGCCTGGTCCGCGTTCTACCAATCAACTAGTTGATCTCTGGCTCCACAACTGGAAATAGGTGGTCCTCTTTGACATGTTTTGTGAATGCTCCGCCAGTGGGAATAGGTTGTTCTCTTTGACATGTTTTTGTGACTGAAGGATTGTACCAGTTAATGAGCACTTCATTAGACCTAGCAGAGCATTAGCAATTTGTAGCATGTGAAAAAAATAGTGTATGTTGTAGCAATAGTTACGTTGTTCAATCCAAAGTCTCTATAGTTCTGCATTCCAATACCCAGTTCATCTCTATTATCTTTTTTTTTTTGTCTAGGATATGTACTGTCTTCCATATGGTGGGTGAGTAAATCAAAAGTACAATTCTAGCTTTAATGGGTTTAGAGTTTAGGGAATTCAGAGACAATGTGAAGGACCGTTGGTGCTTCACAATGAAATTCAGAATTAATATTTCATTCAAAAATCAGAATATTGGATAGATCAATGGAGTAAGAGCAAATTAAATGAAAGGCACGACATACCCAAGTAGATGGAAACGTATACACTCACGTCAACTACTAGAAAATCATATCCTGGGGCTATCTTTTATATCAATTATCATTGCTTTGTTTTCGTGCACCTAGTCTCTTCTATATAGGTAAACGAAACAATCTCCCATAGCGCTACCTTGGGAGCCCAGGCTGAGAAATAACTAGCTCCCCGTATTCTATCATTTTGCCTAGCCCCTAGCTAGTCCGCATGATTAACTGATGCTACTCATCCATCGAAACATTAAAAAAGTATTCATACCTCAACATTTTAAGCATAGGAGACACCAGGAATGGACCAGTTACAGGATTGGACTCCTGGAGTAAGTTCTTAATTTATAACAGTAGAAAATATTCCTATTGATCATGTAGCTATAAGTAGAAACATACAGTCAAACCCATGCCTGCATACTTGCACCAGCTACGTACCCACACTCGTGCTACAATTCTAGTTTACATTCATTCGTCCGAAACACTCGTGCCCAGACTCATGACTTATGAGCGCTTTTTAATTTCTTTCTGTAGCCACCAGGTGATTCGATTATTGTGTGCGCTGTTGCAGTGCCACAACAATGTGAAGGTGGAGCCTTGGCGGTTCCAGCACTGCAGGGAAGCAGACGATGTGAATAATTTATGCGGCATGAACCTGATCGGACGGTTTACAGGCAACCAGGGCGGTCGCTGTTGCAAACACCCCTGGGGTCGCTAGAAATGCCGACTCCGCAGTCTCCTGCTCGCTCTGTGGCTCGCCTGACGGCCACAGGTCCCTCTCCCATCTCTGACGAGGAATGCGGGCTCTGCTTGTTTCTGTTGTTCGCCGGAACGCTGCCGCCGCCGCCGCCGGAACGTTGCTCTCAGTTGTGTGTTCTCCTGGAGGCCATCCCTTGTTGGTTCTTGCCATCGTGCACAGCTAGAGGCGGAGGAATTGAATGGCTGCTAGGCTTGGCGGTATGGCATTTTGGGCGTTGCTGCTGGTAGATCTTCCTCTCGGAGGGCACGTCGCTGGTTCAATTCTAGTATTTACAAGCACCGCAGCAACAGAAGCGCCAGCCTGTGTCAGTGAGCAAAGGGTGTACTGGTTATTGAGGGCTTCATTAACGATAGCAGAGAGCAATAGAAATTTGTATTATGCAAAATCATTTTATCATATAGGTACATTTATGTGGTTAAACGTTGATAAGTCATTTTTACAATGTTTTTTGTTCTTGGCGAGTATCTTAGCTATAATGTCTTCTGTATACCGGATGGGTAAATAGAAGGATTCTAGCATTTAGTGCAACCCATCATAAATTAAGAGACAATGAAGACATAGGGTTTTAATCAAAAAATGTTTTGGAGCTTTGGCACCCGATATTTAAGGGCTGAATGGAAGCCAGCAAAGCATGTTTTTGCGTACCACCAGAATAAATGAGAGGTGCAAATAGATCCATAAAATGTGGCGCACCTAAGTAGATGAAACATATATGCTCATTTCAATAAATAGACTTTCAATTACTAGAGAATCGCGTCGTTGATATATACTCCCTCCGGTTTCGTATTACTAGTCGTCCTACAGTTTTGCCCATGTTCAGAAAAGTAGTCGTTCTACATTGTCTAGCGCGAGAGCGCACGTTTTTGCCCCGCGCTCGTCTGTTCCCGAGAGCCCCTTTTCTCGTACACGCTTGGGCTTCTGCGGCCTTTACGCGGCGCGACATCCGAACAGACCCGGGCTCTCGCACGCGGAATAAATCATCCTAGCTTGTCTCGCTCGCTCGCTCTCTCGCTGCGCTCCGCTCCGCTCGCTGCTTGCTCCTTGCTTGTCGCGCTCCGCTCGGCCACGACGGCATGGAGTACGCGCGCAACAAGGTCGTCGCACCGGCCTCCGCGGACGACGGCATGGAGTACGCGCGCACGAAGCTCGTCCTGCTCGTCGCGCTCTGCTTGCTCGACGGTGAAAACTGGCTAGCTTGTGTGCCTTAAGTAGTGGCCGGAAACGAAACGAAGCGCGGCACCAAAAAGAACGAGCGCGCGATTGCAGCGAAAAAAATGAGAGCCACTGCAATTTTCGGATGCCAACCAGCGCCATGCGCACGAGCCAGCTAAAACAATTTTCAGCGAACAAAACTGGCGCAGACTCGGCGAAAAAAATGGGTGCGTCACGATTTTTTCGGACTTGTAACAGTCCCATGCAAAAACGAAGCAACGCGCAAAAATTTCCGGCTGCTGGGTATCGAACCCAGCACACGCAGCATGGATCCAAGAGACGCCAACCAGTTGGGACATGAGAGACGAGTGAATGAAGTGGACCCAAGACTCTATTTATAACAACCAGAGAAATTACCCTCTAATTAATCATGTCTTGGTATGCGGAACCTTGTCCAAAACGAACGCTAAATGGTTACCGGAGGGAGTATCTTTTATTTTGGTGCACCTAGCTAGTGTTCTATATAGAGGGTAAACATTTTCAAACAATCTCTCCCAGAACTACTAGTACACACCATAGCTCGAGAGCCTAGGCGCAGAAACTAGTTTTGCACACTCTATCATTTTGCCTTTCTCCTCCGTGGCTACGTTTTTCTTGATTAACTGATGCTACTCACCCGTCGAAACATTAGAAACACATATATGCCTCAATAGTTTAGGCTTGGGAGACGTCCGGAATTGAATGGGCAAATTCTTCTTGATTAATTGATGCTACTCCCAGGGAAAGAAACACAGAGTATCCTTGCGCACTCAACAATTTAAGCACGTCCTTCATTCGCTTGTACGAAATGTGTCACATTCCTGCAGCTCCCAAGAGTGAGCCATCAAGGTTCCCTAGCTACAAGAGCTAGTTTCTGTGCAAGGAAATTTTTTTTAAAAAAAACAGCACCGTTAATTCCTTCCAACCCGTGGGCTCTCCGCTCCGTGTCCAACTCTCGGTGTTCCCCGAAGCACATCCTGCGTTCTGGGCGTTCATTTCTCGCTCTGCTACCCGCTTGTGATTCTCAAAAAAAAAGAAAAAAAAAAAGAACCCCGCTTGTGACACGACCTGCTTGCACCGGCCACGGCCACGAAGAACGGAGTGACAACCAGCAAGGACGCCGTTTCGGCAACACACGGTGGCTTAACGACGCGCTGGCGTGTTCATGCTCTGCAAGCGCGCTCCTGCGAGAGTGGTTGTACAAGGACCCAGTCTAGCTACTTTTATGAACACTACATGGAAGATGACGGCGGAAACGGCAACACTGGTAGGGTACACGACCAACAAGCATGTGTGTGAGCTACTACGAATCGTACAAAGAAAATGATCAACAAGCGTGGCTGCAGGCGACTGAATTCTAACCTTATCACTACTATGCAGATTTCAGCTAGGTTGGCGGGCTCATTGTTTGATTATGAGTCGTGTGCCGTTGCTCCTGTCGTCTTGTTCTGTCAGCGGAGAATAACCTATATTGAGATGGAAGCTCTGGATAAGTACAGACCATAGTGCTGGGCCGGCATGTCAGCCATTGTATGTCAGCAGGCAGTACGTTAGGGGAACCGATTCCATTCCTAATACCTCTCACGCCTGCTAACGGGGATCCAACTTCTAGCAAAAGAGTCACAACAAACTCCACATACCAGCTAAGAAATTAAGTAGGCACGTTGTCTTATTTAGGTATCATATATATGGAGACCTAGCTTTTGGAGGTCCAAATACTCTCAACTCTGGAGTGCTGATCGGATTGGGTACTAGTGATATCCCCTATTTATAAACTATCTTTCCCCATGGTTGATATAGGTTTGCATGGCTTAAGCGGGCCACGTACAGGTGCTACTAATTCTTTAGCCGCATCTCCGTAACCCTATAACCATAAACCCTAAACACGTCATCACGCCGCTCTTCCGCACCGCCTCCTCACCATGCTGGGCCCGGTGTGGAGAGAGAGGAGGCGGTGCGGAAGAGCGGCCTGCTGCGGCGTGATGACGCGTGGGCGCGCGGACCTGGCCTTGGCGTGGTGAGGCGGCGGCGTTGAATGGCCTATGATGCGGGGGTGCGCGAGCCCGGCCTCGGCATAGTCAGGCGGCGGCGCGCAAGGGATGGGCGAGGCTGTGATTCCCTGTGTCACTGAAGCCTAGACTCTGCAAAACATCCCAAACTGAACCCCAAAAGCAAATCAAATCAAATTTGAATTCAATTGAAATATCCAAATAAATGTTAAAAACCAAGCTTCTTTTTTTTTTTGAGGAGATGAAAACCAAGCTTCTGAACATACTCAAAAATTTCAGTAACAAATTGACCCAAAAAACATTCCCTGAAAAGCCCTTCGGAAATGAGAATTTTGGAGAATTTTCCATGATTTTTGAAATTCTGTAAAGGCCTCTAAAAATTCATAGAAGGTCGTGCAAAATCTGATGTTCCACGAATTTGAATTCCAATTCTGCAGCTCAGAACTGTATCGACCCAAAACAGAAGAGGTAGCTGGATGCGAGATATACCATCTCAGAATTTCTGGTAATTTTTGGTGCCGGGAAGTCTCCTGAATAATTCTGATTAAGTTGGTTGGATTTAATTCGGGGAAAGAGAAAAGGTGCCCGGGCCCGCCTGTCAGCCTCTTTGGGCCTACGCCGTCATCTTCCATTGGCTGTCCCTGGCGGTGGCTCGCCGCGCGGCCGCCGTTGACCTGCTGCGCCGCGCTCCTCTGGCCGGCGTCGCCTCCTTTTAACGCACCCAACTCCCTCGGCCTCTCCCATTCCCGCCGCCGAGCTCGGGTTTTCCTCTCCGTTCACCGCCGGCGAGCTGGTTTCCACCGAGCTGCTTCGCGTAGAGCTGCGCCAAGGCACCTCCGAGCTCACCATGGCGCCACTCTTCTTCTTTCCGCCGTGAGCAGCTCGAATCGAGCTCGTCTTCTTCACGGCCAGCCGCGCCTCGTCGTCACCTCGTCGCCAGATTCCCCTCCTCCCGGTAAGCTCTTCGACTCGTTGTTGCACGCGCAGGAGTGCCACTCGCTCGCGCTCTCTTCTCATCCCTCCTTCCCTAGTTTCAGCCCTCGAGCGTGCCGGCATTCAACTTCTTCTCGCCGCCGTCTCCTCCCCGCGAGAAGCACCACGCCGACGAGCTACTTCCGGCGCCCCTCCTCGACGACTTCATCGATGCCGAGGATGGCCGCGGTGTAGTGAAGCCCCTCGTCCAGATCTCGTCGGCTCCTAGCAACACCTCCATCTACGCGATGTCGCCGGACCTCCTCGACTCGCCGCCCCTCATCGCCGAGCATGTCCCGGCCATCCCTCTCCATGCCCTCCTCATCTCCAGCGGTCGCCGGAAACTCGCTCCGGTGAGCGCACTGCCCGCCTTCGGCGAGCCGGCCGCCGCCCCGGGCCGGATCCGGCATGGCCAGGCCCGGATCTACTGCGGCAGGAATTTTATGTCCGTCGGTGCTGCTCAGATGATTGACTGCGTCCAAAAATATCCTTTTCCGAATTTGTTTAAATCTCCAGAAAATCTCAGGAAGTTGTAAAATTCATAACAAATCTAAAATAAATCATAAAAATACAAATAAAATTTTGTTGGATTCCTTGTGACCATATCTATCCAAAAAATGTCAAACTGCACAAAATCATTTATTTGTTTTCTGTAAAATTTCCTTAAGCAATATAAGTTGTTTAAATCATAATAAATTCTTTGTAAATCAATAAATCCTAATATCTTTCATTCAAGTAAAGTATCTTATAACACACTTATAGATTATTTTCCACAGTCAAATAATGCTTAATTGTTTTCTTATGATTTATTTAATCTGCTGTATTGTTTAAATTGTTAAAAATAATCCTTAATTCAATAAATCATGAAACTTCACAGTAAATTATTTCCAGTTGTGCTCGTCACCAAAAAAATGCCACTGGACATAAAATAAATCTCAAAGTCATGTCAATTTAAGTAACTAATTTTAATTTAATTGCATATCATATTATTGCATCTAACATGCTTTATTCCCTTGTCATGACGTGTAGGGACCGAGACGACTCCAGAGCCCCTGGACTTCCAGCTGCTGGAGTAGGCGCAGGAGGAGCAGCAGACTGACACCACCGCTAACTTTGCTAGCGCCATTCCTGAGCCAGGCAAGCCCCGGTGCATTCTGTCCTATGTTTTCGTTTCCTTTTATCACTATGGTTGAGGTCTGGTATGTTGGTTCACTAGGTTTATAAGAGTTGATTGGAACCATATAACTGCATTAGGTTTACCCTTCGTGATTACCCTTGATTTCCCTGCTAGTAGTATGTTAGTCTTTTGTCGATCGTTAGCACTGCTACGCTTAGTTGCTAATGATCGATAGAAGTCTCACTCCGCGCGAAATAGGATCATGACACTCTGCATTGTACTAGAAGAATTATAAGTTTTTGGAGACCGGACGGGGATTCTTTGTGTAGGTTGGTTTGGGAAGGCTGGGCCTTCAGGGTGGTTGCTCCGTCCGTGTCGGTTAAGGGCTGTTCATTGTTGGCCCTGTTGAGCAAATTCGAACGTACTGAGTCACATGCTGGTATTTATGGGTCCGGTAAACCGACGTAGCCTATGTTGACCTAGATGTATTGCCTACTCTTTCTATCATGGTACAGTTGGGAGAGAACGGATCACCTCCCGAACGGCGCGTACGTCTGGGACGGGGACCGCGTCGGGAGGACCCTTTCTCTGGAGGAGTTGGATCTAGCTAGCTCTTGTGGTACGCAGGTGTAAGGTTGTCATATGTGGTCTGTTTGCAAGCGCATATCTCATGTGGCCAAGTTTCTCCTGTAGGATGTACATCGATGCCGCCGCTCTCGAAATTGAGCACCCACTTGTTCACTGCGTCACATCGTAGTGTGATTATGGATGATGATGAGGATATATATGATTACTGCTCTACTTATTGTATTTACTGTACTATCTACTTGCCTGATTATTTTCTTGCTGTTATAGTTGTTAATTAGTTGCTGGACATGATACTTGACTAATTATTTAAATTGAGCTAACACTTAGTCGGTTGTAGTTGGCCATGTTGACGGGTAAGTCTTGCTGAGTATTAGTTGCTCAGAGGTTGGCTCTTTATGTTTTTGTGCATGTATTGTCTTTGCTTCCGATAGCGTTTGGTGGAGTCGCTTGCTATGCTCGCCTCCGGGACTCACATCGTAGGGCTTCAATGTGTGACCTTTTATCGTCAAGATAGTTGTGGTATTTTGTAGACTTTCGCTGTGTACTCTCGTGTTTTAAATCATCCAAGACTCATTGTAATAACATACGGATCTAAAATTGTGCTATTTATGTGATATACTATATGTTTCTGTTCACCAGCACTTCCGACTCGATCCTGTGATGTAGCGATCCGCGTTTTTGCCCGTTGTCAAAAACCACTAAAAATTTGAACTTTTTAAAACTTTTCAATTAAAATCAATTTGCTAGCTTTAGTTAGTAGCGAAACCAAAAGTTTTTGAATTTTAAACCATGCATAAAAGTCACCATGTGCATTTTCGTGTTTTTCTTGATTTGTTCGGGTGATTGGTTTCAATCCTTCCTTTTGAATGAATTCGAAATTCATTCAAAATCAATTCCAGCAAAAGATCAAACCTTTCTTCCTTATCGGGCCGCCCTTCTTCTTTTTCTCCTGGCCGGCCCACTCTCTCTTCTCTCCTTTCTCTCTTTTCTCTCCCGCCTAGGCCGCTTCACTCCCGGCCCAGCACCGCCGCGCCAGCCCGGCCCTCTCCCTCTCCCGCTCCTGTCGCTGACGTGTGGGCCCGGCGCCCGCGTCGTCTCCCTCCTCGCGCCGGCGCGATTTGCGCCGCCGCCATCCCTCCTTGCCGGCGAACCGCCCCCGTCGTTTCCGCGCCACAGGAGCACCACGTGAAACTCGTGAAGGCGTTCCACCGCCTACCGTCGCGTCCCATCGTCCTCTTCCCTTACCTAACGCGCGCGCCAAGTCTCCTATAAATCCGGTGAGCTCCACGCCGCTCTCGTCAGCCACAGCGGCTTCCTTCCTCGCTCCGTTCCGTCCGGTGAACTGCAGCCATGCTCGTCGCGCGTCACGCCGTTCATCGAAGCTCGAGAACCGCCATCGCGCGTCATGTCGAGCTCCAGTCCGGCGAGATATTTCTCGCCGGCGAAACCGACCTTGCGCCCCCTCGCGAACCGCCATTGATGGCTATAAAGCAAGGGGCAGACCCCCGCTTCCCTCCTCTATTCTCATTTCTCTCCCACACTCACTCCCGAGCACTCCACTGCTCAATTCCCCACTTCACTCACTCTCCGGTGAGCTCTCTCCTCTTCTCCGGTGAGTCTCGACACCCATTTCTCGTCGAGTTCATCAACCCTTCACTTGCTTAACACGCTGGTGCTCTCCTATGGCGCAGCCGTGATTTGCAGGTGAAGCTTGTCGGAACCCTAGCTCCGCCGTCCGCCGTTCCCGTCGCCGGCACTCCTCCGTTCTCTCTCTCGCTTGTCTGAGAGCACGGTGAGCATCCCCTTGCTCTTCTCTCTCTCTTGCGCATGATCTCGTCAGCCTTTTTCTAGTGCGCATGTTTCCTCCTCTAGCTCCGGTCACCGCTGCCGCTAGAGCTCGTCACCGGCCTAGCTCTGGCCGCGTCCGACCCCGTTAGAGTAGCGCGATAGCTTCGCCCTGCCCTCGCACACCTCACGCGCTTACACCATCACGAGCCTCGTCTCGCCTGACCCTTCTTCTCTCTCTCCCCGGCGCGCCGCCGCGCTCCGGCGAGCTCGTGCCGCCGCTCCGGTCTCTCTCCTCGTCAATGTGTAGTGTCACTAGGTTCACCGCACCTCGCTCTCTCACATGCGCTCGCTCTCTTCCTCTCTCGCACTCCCGCGACACCCACGCATCGAGCGCCGGCTCCGCCGCCGCCCTTCTCTCTCAGCGCCGGCCGCCGTGAGCTTTCTCCGGCCCGGTCGACTCCTTCACACGACTCGCTGCACTCCCGCGCACACCCCCCGGCAGCACAAACTCGAGCGCAAACACGTTTCCCACCTTTTTCCCTTCGCTCGCCGGCGTATCGCCATCTCCGGCGACGTCGCGCCGCCGCGTCCGTCATCCCCGACGACAACATCACCCACCGGACGGTTCGCCTTCGCACGTAGGCCTGTTCGACTAGCTCTCGTCACCTTTGGACCTTCGTGCTCGTCGCCGGCGAGATCTCCGGCGCCGCGCCGCCGCGCGCCGCCGTGCGCCCTTTTGCCGCGCCGCCGTCCGACGTGGCAGCCACGTCGGATTGGTGGGCCCGGTGGAGACCGAGTCGCCGCCGACGTGGCAGACTCGGCGCACCGTGGACCCGCCATTTTATACTGCCCCGGTCCACCGTTCGATGGACCCGGCTCATCAAACAGTAAAGCGCGGACCCCGCTGGGCCCTTTGGCCCACCGGTCAGTGAGATCACGCGCTGGAAATTGCTATGCGCACCCAGATTCGTACACAGAAAATCATTTCGACCACATTTCCAATAACAGAAAAATTCCCACAAATCCTCAAAAATCCAATATTTCATTCTAAACATTTTGCAACCCTTGTCAACCTCTGGAAAATTAGGATGATGGTTATACTTAATTATGATCATCACATCCTAATCAATTTCCTTTCTTTTACATCAAAAATCAATATCTTCATCGTTCTAACTCCAATTTTGGCGAAACTTGCGCCAAAATTCATCTAAAATCATAACCTATCCAGTGCCACCAAAATCAACTCCCATCAGGTTTTATTTGGATTTATTCGGATTTATTGCTCTGTTAATTTGATTGCAAGCGGTAGATTTATCCTTTTTAATCGATAGATAATCAAGACGAAGACCCTGAGGATCCTGATTACGAGGATTTAGAGGAAGAAGAACTTGGTGAAGGCAAGTCTAACTTCCATTGATCATATTGATCCTATGATTGCAAATATCCTAATTAGAGCTATTTATAAATAAATTGCATGGTATTTAAATGAATTTAAATGCTAGAATGGTCCTATGCAATATTTGATTGCCTGCCTTGACTTGATTATATCCTGTATCCTTGTTAGCCCTAGGAATCAACATCATTAATTTAATTAATGAATTGTTGATAGGCTCGCTGCTTAGGACTCTCACATGTGTTTAATTAATACTGCTCACATGATTTTCGTGTAAAGGCGTGTGTCTTGGTGGTGTGTGTAAATGTGAAATCGGGTGGTTAATAATAAGTGCAACCCTAGTGAGGGATATGTTTTTGGCGGGACCAGGCGAGGTAGTCCTCAGTGGGGAGGCTATCTCTGGGATGCCTTTCCACTTGTGGATTGGCTATTGAAGATGCCTGGTTCGGTCGTATAAGGACCGGTTCTTGTGCCGCCTTTGCCTAGCACCTCTCGCGCAGCCACAAGCCCAGTATGGATGGGAAATGGAACCACACCCTACTAGTACTCACCCGGTACCCCCCGGAGGCAGGAGATTGCAACGGAGTCCCAGGAGAAGACTCGTTCGTTGGTGGGTGTTCGAGATCCGGCATTTATGACTGGCCATATTATTATGATTGTGAAGCCCCTGGTGATGTCCGTGGGGGATGCCGTGGTGGTACCAAGTAGGTATGGAACCTTTAGTGGGACAGTCCAAACTATGACGATAGGGAGGACTGGACCACCTTGTGGGGAAATTTGTGCACCCTTGGCCAAGGTTAAGAAACTTTCCGGAAAGCCGTGTTCCACGGTATTGGACAACGCGAAAGCATAGGCCACATTATGATTAGATTTTTCCGCGTGAGTTCCCTTGGTGTGTTTTGGAAAACACCGGTTTGGAGCCGTGTGCTGGTTGTCGGCCAGTGATAAAATTGAGGAACTGGCGGGATGGATTGCATCTCCCCCAGGGCCGCCCAACCCCACTAATCTCTACAGATATTTGATTAGAATTGCGAAATGCTTTGTTTTCAAAACAACCCTGCATAAACTTGGCTTTTTCGCCTTGTCGATAAAACTCAGCCTATCCTTTGATAATCCCTTGCATAATCATAACCCTCGTGTTAGGCTTGCTGAGTACCTTAAGTACTCACCCTTGCTTAAATCATTCAGAAGATGAGCCTGAGTATGACTTTCAAGCTGATGGTGATGAAGAGTAGAGTTCGGCCTACGCTCAAGCGGTGCCTGTAGGAGTGGAGCCTTGTCGTCTTCCGCTAGAATAAGTGTTAGCTCTGGCTGCTGCGTCAGCCTTTGAGCGTGATGTCTGTGTGTGCTGAGGCTGCTCGCCTCATCTGTATAAAGACCTTTATGTATTAAAAGGCTTGTAATGACTCTCGGTAATATAAATAAAGCATCTGCTGTGAGGCATTCTGTGGAAGTGTCGTATCAGCTACTGATCCATGGACTGATACGGTAAACACTAAGTACTTCAGAAATGGGGTACGACATGTGAAAAGCGGTAACGCTTACGCTTCGGAAGTTGGGCGAGCAGGCGAGCGGTGGCGGCAGCTCCACACGACGTCAGGGTTCCACGCGAAGGGGCAAGCGGTGGCGGGGAGGAGGGCAGGAGCCGTCCTGTTGGCGGTAAAATGTGTGTTCTACCGCTCGCACACGTGGCCTGAGAGATTTGCTTCACTCTGTTCAGGACCAAAACTTGGAACGCGGTGAATTCCGGAGCGTGCCAGTCGATTTTCCCTGCAAATCGACAAAGACAAGAAAAGCGTGTAAAATTCCTGGGCTATCGGCCCCTGACACGCCGATGCGTAACCGCAGCCGATGTTAGTAAATAAAAGATAAAGAAATAAATGCTCGGCTGTCGGCTAGAAACGAATCGACATGTCGCAATAGTGAATACTCGCGCGATAAATAAAGCAGACATGCATCAGAATCGGCAATCGGCAAAGCACGCAATCGGCAAAATCTATCGGCAAATATTATAGTAAAGTGAATCGACATCGACAAAATAAGGCTCAGACTTATACTTGAACAGGAACAATAATATATTAAAGGCATGCAAGCATAGATCTGAACGTGGTAAGCAATCGGCTAAACACGCCGAAAGAACGGTTAAACCAATAGCCACTAATTATACTCATAATCTGACGATTGCTTCACCGAGGACACGTCAACTAAGTGAAGTAAAACAGGACACGTCAAACTATTCTACACGATCAACAGGTACAAGTATAATCGGCAACTATCAGTCCCAGGTACTCAATAAATTAAATCTAACTCTTAGCAATTATTTCGCCGAGGACACGTCAACTAAGCGAAGCAGACAGGACAAGTCAAACTGCCTACCCAATCACCAAGAGCAGATCTAATCGACTAAGCACCTTAACTGTGACTCGAATAACTAGATCAAACAGGAAATCGACATCAGCAAATCGGCAAACAAGGTCGCGGCTAGGACAAGTCAACTAACCGTAACAAAGAACTGGACTAGATCTTAAACAATTCCAAGTCGTCGATGCATAATGTAAACCTTAGATTGATCTATATTACCGGATAACTAGCAGCCACATCAATCTTAATCGTGGACAAGTCGACATAACAAGATCAATGCGCTTACCTGACGAAATCCAAGTCGAAACCGGAGCCCCGATGGACGCCGATGTCGACGGAGATCTCGTCGAGAAATTGTGGCGATGCGCCGAAAGTTGATTGTATTGATTGATAGATATGATTACAAGCACCTGGGTTTATATTTATACACCTGAGGCAAGACTCCGACTTGACCACGATCAGGTTGAACTATCCAAATCTAGGGAAAGAATTAAAAACGGGATACAATCCCACATGTGCGCGTGTCCTCGTGATTCCCTTGGCTTCACGATCATCTGTGGGCCATCTCTTTGCACAAAATTTCTTCCACACCCGGTGCGTACACCATAGCCACTGACAATGGGTCCTGAACCATTAGGCGTGCCAAAACTTGGTGTCAACACATGCCCCCCCAAGCCGGGGTATGGAATCTCCATGCGCCGGATTGCTTCCTCACGCCTGCAAGCTTCTAGATGATGCTTCTCGTGAAAACTGTACATCTGACATAATGAACTGTACCTTTGTCTTCACACGGCGTGCACCTTCTCGGCAGACAATTCGTACCAATCACTTTAATTTCAACAGGTCTTTTACTATTCCACGATCTTATCTCCTTCCACATCTTGGCCTATAAAAAGGACCAACTTCCCTCACCAGAATCATCAACGCAATGGCCAGTAAGAAAAATCCCTTTCACAAAGCCTGAACAATGCATCCCAATATGCAAGATAGCAACCACAAACCTCCCTTGTCTTCTTGCATTCTTATTCTATCCTTCTGCCCTTCCATCTTTCTTCCAATTTCTTTCAACCGACGTTATCCCTCTTGAGCTAAATCCCAAGAACGGCGGCTCCTCTTCAGACTACGAGGAAGAACTCATGTTCTTCGTCAGGCAAGGTTCCTTCTCAGGGATAACATTTTCTTCGACGTGGTGGGGTCCATGAATTTGCTCCTCTCCTGGCGCCGTGAGCATTGACCCCTCCTACCCAGCGCCAACACCCGACGGATACTCCAACAATCGGCAAAGGGAGAGAAACACTGTCTCCTATCCCTTACTGTAGTTGGTAAAAACCGCAGTGTGTATCTTTGTGCAAAAATTTGTATCTTTGTCATACATGATGTAATAGCTTGCAAGCTTTGTTCTTTAGAACCCTTTGCAATATATATTGGTTCCTATTTTCCTCTGTTCTTTCCTTTATATATTTTTTCTAAGGCCGATACCAGTAGCAATCGGCCATCTTAAAGGCGACGCTCTTGACGTCGGCTCCGCTGGCAACTCATCCGAACATTTTAAGAATCCACCCAAATTCTGGGGTAATATTTCTTCAGATATTTTCCATTAAGCGCTCGGCCAAATTCTTCTCCAACCAGCTCTTTTAAAACATAAGCATTACCAGGCACGCATCGGCTAATTATATAGGGAGCTTCCCAATTAGGTGACCACTTGCCAAAACGATTATCTCGCATGCCAATCGGCAACCTGACTTTCCAGACCAGATCTCCTTCATCGAATTGCTTAGTCATCACCTTCTTATTATAATGCCGAGCCACCCGTGCTTTATTATCCTGAATTCTCTTCAACGCAACCAACCGCTGCTGATTTACATCTTCCAATTCATCCATCATGAGATCATGATATTGCTCTGCTGTCAATTGATTCTGCAAATCGACTCTTCTCGATCCTGCATTGACTTCCCATGGCAAAACAGCTTCATCCCCATAAACCAACTGATATGGCGTTACTTGCACTGATCCATAACGAGACATTCGATACGCCCACAACGAATCGGCTAACGAAGTATGCCACCTCCTCGGCTGATCTTTAATCTTGCGCTTAATCAACTTGATTAAGGACTTGTTTGAAGCATCAGCTTGACCATTTGCTTGGGCATAATATGGTGATGAATTCAATAATTTAATACCCATATCATCAGCAAAATCTCTAAATTCTTCAGAAATAAAGATAGATCCTTGATCTGCAGTGATAGTCTGAGGAATACCAAATCTGAAAATTATGTGCTCTTTGACAAAAGCAATCACATCCCTCGAGGCTACACTTTCTGTAAGGTACTGCTTCAACCCACTTAGTGAAATAATCTGTAGCTGCCAATATATATTTATGTCCTTTACTAGATGAAGGATTAATCTCACCGATCATGTCGATTCCCCATCCTCTGAACGGCCAAGGCTTGACAATAGGATTTATTGCCGATGCCGGAGCTCTCTGAATTGACCCCAACTTCTGACAATCTTGGCAGCCTTTATAATATTCAAAGCAATCCTCAAGCATTGTAGGCCAGAAATATCCACCTCTTCTGATCAACCACTTCATCTTGTACGCCGATTGATGAGTCCCGCAAATCCCATCGTGAACCTCCATCAGCATCTTCCTGGCTTCATCGGCATTCAGACACTTCAACAGGATCCCTTCTAACGTCCTGTAATAAAGCTGATCATCAACTAGTACATACTTTATCGCCTTGTACCGTAACTCTCTGGACGTTTTCTGGGTCGGATCTTTTAAATAATTCATAATCTCGATCCTCCAATCTTGCAAATTGACATCGGGTTCATTATCGACAACACCTATAATAAGCCGATACCCAGATGCATGCTGAGCCAAGTCATTAGCTTCAGAATTCATTTGTCGAGGAACATGACTGAATGTGATATGCTTGAAGCTCTTCATTAGATCTTGACACTTCTGATGATAATACCGAAGTACTTCATCTTTGCATTCATATTCACCATTCAATTGCCCCACAATCAGCAAAGAATCCCCAACAACTTCAACAAAATCAGCATTAGCCTCCTTCAACAGTTGCAGCCCTTTCAACACCGCCTCATATTCAACTTGATTATTAGTATGAACTTCAACTGTGAATGAAAATTCAAACCTAGACCCTTTTAAAGTGACAATAATAATGCCGATACCACATCCATGTTTGCAAATCGACCCATCAAACAGTAAGCGCCATGGAACTAGCTCCACTACAACTTCATCATGCCTCCCATGCTGGACTATCAAATCAGCAAATACCTGGGCCTTCACAGCTTTAGCAGATTCATATTTAAGATCAAACTCTGCAATTGCCAACATCCACTTCCCAAGTCTGCCCTTCAATACTGGAGCGGACAAGATGTATTTGACAACATCGGATCGACAAACAATGGTACATTCTTCAGATAATAAATAATGCCTCAATTTAGTGCAGGAGAAATAAAGGCATAAGCACAACCTTTCAATCTCAGAATATCTAATTTCTGCATCCACCAATCGCCGATTGAGATAAAAGATAATCCTCTCATCGCCATCTTGTACTTGTGTCAATGCCGAACCAATACACTTGTCATCAGCAGATAAATATAACTTGAAAGGAGTACCTGGCTTAGGTGGCATTAATACAGGTGGAGAAACCAAATATTCCTTGATGTCATCAAGAGCCTTCTGATGTTGGGCTTCCCATCGAAATTCCTGATCTGCTTTTAACTTCAATAATGGAGTAAAAGCATTAATCTTCCCAGAAAGATTAGAAATAAACCTCCTCACAAAGTTGACTTTGCCAATCAGAGACTGCAACTCTTTCTTGTTGGTGGGAGGTTTAATCTTCTTGATTGACTCCATGCTCTTGGAACCAATTTTAATTCCTCTTTCATGAATAATAAAGCCCAGAAACTGTCCTGCCGACACACCAAAGGCACACTTATGTGGATTCATCTTCAAGCCATACTTTCTGGTCCTCTTCATCACCTCACGCAAATCGGCAATGTGATCTTCAACTGATTTAGACTTCACCATCACATCATCAATATAAATTTCTACCAATCGGCCGATCAAGTCATAATAGATGAAATTCATTGCCCTTTAATATGTAGCACCAGCATTCTTGAGCCCAAAGGTCATAACAACCCATTCAAACAATCCCAGAGCTCCTGAACACCTGAAAGCAGTCTTCATAACATCTTCTTCAGCCATGAAAATTTGATTATATCCTGCATTTCCATCCATGAAGCCCAAAATCTTGTGTCTGGCAGCAGCATCGATCAATATATCTGCTATCGGCATCGGGTACTCATCTTTGGGTGTGGCCTTATTCAGATCTCTGAAGTCAATGCAAACCCGCATCTTTCTATTTTTCTTGATCACTGGGACAATACTGGACACCCACTCTGCATATCGGCATGGTCGGATAAACTTGGCATCATATAACTTTGTAATTTCTTTCTTGACAGCATCATAAATCTTCGGATCAATCCTCCGATTATGTTGTTTAAACGGCCGATACCCAGGCTTAATAGGCAATCGGTGTTCAACAATATCTCGACTCAGACCAGGCATCTCGGAGTAATCCCAAGCAAAACAATCTTTATATTCCTTCAATAATGCTATCAACTTTCCTCTAAACTCTTTACAAATTTTCTTGCTAATAAACGTCGGCCGAGGCTTGTCACCATCTCCAATGTCGACTTCTTCTAACTCATCGGCCGATACAAAACCATGACCAAGTTTTCCTTCCTCTCTTTCGTCGATCAGCTGATTGTCGATTGCTTCTTCCTTCTCAGCCTCCATCGGCCGATCAACGTCTGTGTCCAGAAATTGCTATAATAACCGTTGAGTTGCCGATCCATCCGTGGTACAGATACCCTCATCGGTAACGTCCAATGCTTCACCTTCCCAGTAAGTCCCTGATATGCATGGCAAATTTTCAACCATCATCGGCAAAAAGTCTCACACTCACCGATCTATCAGCTTGAATAGCCTCCACCTTGTCGCCGACCCACTGGATAAGGGGCTGATGCATTGTCGAAGGGATACAACAGTTAGCATGAATCCAATCCCTTCCCAGCAGTACGGCGTACGATCCCTTGCCTTCAATCACGAAAAACGTTGTCGGCAAAGTCTTGCTCCCGATAGTGACCTCGATATTGGTGACTCCTTTGACTTCAGAACTCCTGCCACCATAATCCCTCAACGTCATGTTGGTCTTGGTCAGCTCTTCAGGCAGTTTGCCGATCTTCCTGTACGTCACCATCGGCAAAACATTGACAGCAGCACCACCATCAACCATCATCTTGCTCATCGGCTTGCCATTGATGAAACCATTAAGGTACAAAGCCCTCAGATGGAGATGATCGACACCAGATGGTTTCTCAAACACTGCTTGCTGTGGACCCAACAATAACTCGGCAGAAGCTTCTTCTTCCGATTCATCAATGCTTAAAGAGCTAAACTCTCGCGGCAGCATAAATACCATATTGACAGGAGCTTCAACTTCATTTACCTGAGATTTGACTTTCGGTCTCCATACCTTCTGTAAGGATCGTGTGACCGAGAGGGGGGGGCGGGGGGTGAATCGGTGCACTCTAGAATCTATTTCCAAACACTTACACCCAAGCAACTCCTAGCGAGTAGTTCTAGTAACAAGGTAAAACACACTAAGGAGTATCCTTAACCTATATAGCTAGTGCATATAGATAACACAATCACACCACACTAGCAACCCAGCACAAGATAGATAGAAAGCGGAAGACTTAAGTTAGGCAAGGCAAGGTAACAAGATAACTAGAGACAAGGCAACCAAGATACTAGGCACACTAAGTAGAGACCTTAGAGCTACTAGATAGGCTATAACAAGTAAGCACACGAGCAAGGCAAACAAGCAAACCTAGTGAAGCTAGTAGGTAAACACACAAGCAAGCATATGAAGTGCGATAAGTAAATGCGAGTAGTAAAGGAGAAGGGATAGAGAATGCTCATGATGTTTTCCCGTGGTCTCGGAAGGATGGCGCCTTCCCCTACTCCACGTTGGGTCACTCCCGCCGGAGTCTCGACCCCGTCCCTCCGCTCGATGGCGATCCCTCCTAGAGCACACTTCACCCTCCTAGTGAAGTCGCGGGCACGTCCCGCCGGGCTCGATCCCGGGTACTCTTCCGGAGGTAAGGCTCCGCACTTGATGCGTGCCAAAGGGCGCTCCACTAGTGATGCTTCTTTCGCACGGGAAGCTCCAAGACCGTGTACAAACTTGTGTCGACTTCCACAATCTCCTTGGACAGCTCAACACCGACGCCTAACCGGTCTAGGCCTTGCCATAGACCAAGAGTAACAGCCCTAGATGACTCTCTCAAGCCCACACTAGCCTAGAGATCAAAGGATGCAACTTGCTACTCTCTCAAGCACTAGGATCACTCCAAATCCTTCTCAAGTGCTTCACACTTCTTCCTCTTGGCTTCTTGGCAGCACCTCCCCTCTTTCCTGGGTCCAAGAGCACCTCAAAGAGGTAAACAACCGACTATATATAGGCCTCCAACCTCAAACTAGCCGTTGTCCAAAACTGCCCAGTCTGCGTGATGACCGTACAATAGACCGTACTGTCCGGTCTCCATTCGGACCGTATTGTCCGGTCTTCACCAGACCGGCTTCCAGGGAGTGCTGACCTTCAACTCAAACCAGACCGTATTGTACAGTCCCTAGGACCGTACTGTCCGGTCTCCACTTCTTCTTCAGCCAACAGAAACTTCTCCTTTTCTGTTGCTCTTCTCCTGTAAGATCGTATTGTACGGTCCCTGACCGTATTGTCCGGTCAACTGTCCGGTCTTCATTCTTCAACTTCCAGAAACTTCAGCTTCTCTGTCTGGAACACTCCAATAGAGACCGTACTGTCCGGTCTCTATTCTTCAACTTCCAGAAACTTGAGCTCCTCTGTCTGGATTTCCTCTGTAGACCGTATTGTACGGTCCCCATGACCGTACTGTCCGGTCTCTTCTGACTTCGCAGCTTCGATCTTCTTATTGATCTTCTTCTTCCAAACTTGAACTTCTTGGTTCCTTCAACTCTCTTCTGCCACTCTAGCCCCTGAGAGACTCACCATGCATCCAATGATCTCTATAACTAGTGTGTACTAAGAGAACCACCTCGAACCCTCTTGATAGTCCGGTTTTTCCTATGGACTCAAGCTAACATCTAACCAAGCAACACTCGCTTGGATCTAGCATGTCCTTAGCCTTGATCCATATCTTCTCCGCGACTCCATCAAGTCCGTTCTTGTGTAGATGAAGGCAACCGATCATCCTTGTCATTTAAGTTCATGGTGTGTTGGCGTTCACCACCAACGGACGGAGCTTTCTTCATATGTGACCTATAAGATCTCACAAAGAGTGTTAGTCACATTCATGGTTCTCATCCTATCACCAAAACATTCATACCTTGGGTTTCCCTAGCTCCAATGGTCATGAAGCTTACACCTTCTTAGACTTGGGCCCCTTGTCATGGTCATCCTTTGGGTTCACATCTTTGTTCAGCTCCCGGCAACGTGTCCTCTGTACTCTTCTCTTCTGTGTCTTGGTAAAAATACCACTTGGACACCATTGGCCTTCTTCTGTGAACTCACCCTGATAATCTTCTTCGACTTGATTAACAGGCCCAAGTCTTTCTTGCACAGAAACCCTTGATGTTAACCTCCCATCAAAACGGTCATGCTGTCTTCCCCGGGGAAACCTTCTCGAAGGACCAGCTTCTCTGTACAAGTCACTAGGTCGCCTGCTACAACCTGGACAGCCTTCAATTGGTGGTAGCTTCATACCCTGCTCCCAACAGTACTGGAAAAAAGGACAGGTCCAATGTGGATCAAAGTCATCATCACCAGACCTCTTGTCTTCTCTCTCTCTCTTCCTTGAATACTTGCTGATTAAACCAGCAGATCCATCGATCATATTGACCGGGAAAGGATGTTCATCAATCTTCATCGGTTTTTGACCTGAGAACTTGATACGATCGCTCTCAATTGCCGATTGGATCTGTTTCCTAAACACCTTGCACTCATTGGTGTGATGAGAGGGAGTGTTATGCCACTTGCACCACTTGATTTTCTTCAACTCCTCAGCTGGAGGCAATGTGTGATTAGGTGGGAGTTGAATAAGCTTCTCTTGTAGCAGCAGATCGAATATCTTATCAGCTTTATTGATATAAAGTCATATTTCTTTTCTTCTGCCTTCTGCTTGACCCACGGGCAAAGAACAGTCTTCTTGTTCCTGGTCCATTCAGCAAGAGCAACTTCAGCTTCATCATCAGAATCAGAAGAGTAATCGGCATAAGCCGCCTGAAACTGTCTGCCACGTGTATTCTGGATGCGCCCCTCATGGATCGACGCCTTCTGATAGAGCTGTGCTAAACCATCGACTTCCTGAGGTGCAAACTTATCTCTGATTTGAGGCCGCAAACCCTGGTAAGCAATTTCAGCCATTTGCCGATCCGTCAGATTTAGGTTATAACACCTGCCACGGATGATTCTGAACCTTTGGACGAAATCGGCAACTGACTCTCCAGCCATCTGACGGACAGCTGTTAGATCTGATATGCTCAACTCCGCCATGCCAGTAAAGAAATACGCGTGAAACTTCTTTTTCAAATCGGCCCAATTCCGCACGGATCCCGCAGGAAGCGAAGTGAACCATGAGAATGCCGATCCGGATAACGACAGAGGAAACAAGCGGACCTTCAATGCATCCTGTGCTGACGCCTCTCCTAACTGTGCCAAATATCGGCTGATATGCTCCACTGTAGAGACATTATCTTGCCCAGAAAATTTGCAAAATTCTGGCAACTTGTATCGATGTGGCAAAGCAACTTGTTCCATCCACTCTGGATATGGACGTCGATACATAAAGCTCTGTTCCTTGGGCTTGAGATCAAACTGCTCCTTTATGACTTCAGCCAATCTAGCAACTATATGTTCAGATGAATTCTGCACTTGCCCCCCAGCCATCTGAGATGATTGCTGTGGTTGTGACTGAACCTGAGCAGGTTGCTCCCTGTTGTAGTGCTCACTGTAATCTGCCACTCTATGATAGCCCTGCAGTATCTCCTGGTTGAACAGTGCAGGGTTGACATTGGGAGCCACGTGATACTTTGTCTGAGGAGTTTGACCAATCCTTGGTTCAGTAGACGTACCACCACCTTCCCTCTGTATGGACATCGGTGCGTCGATAAGATTTGGCGCCGATACCCGAGCAGTCCCTGCAGCCAAAGTTTGAGCACTTGGAGACCATAACTCTGGTGGCATACTATACGGTTGCCTTTGCTGATCAGCACTTGTCCCTTCTTGAGTTGTAGGTTGACCACCAGGATGTGCAGGACGTGCTGGCGTAGCAGTTGGTACAGTAAATGATGGTCCCATAAATCCAGGCTCGTTCTGCATGGTTCCATCAGCAAGTGCCTTGAGCATGTTGTACAAAGTGTTAACAAGCACCCCTGAATGGTTGATAAATGCATTGTGAACTGCAGCATTCACAACTTCTTCCACCAAAGCTCGATCTGGCAACTTCTCAACTTTCAATGCAGCCAATTCTTCTGCACTTAGCACTGTTGGTACCAAGGTAAACACACAAGCAAGCATATGAAGTGCGATAAGTAAATGCGAGTAGTAAAGGAGAAGGGATAGAGAATGCTCATGATGTTTTCCCGTGGTCTCGGAAGGATGGCGCCTTCCCCTACTCCACGTTGGGTCACTCCCGCCGGAGTCTCGACCCCGTCCCTCCGCTCGATGGCGATCCCTCCTAGAGCACACTTCACCCTCCGAGTGAAGTCGCGGGCACGTCCCGCCGGGCTCGATCCCGGGTACTCTTCCGGAGGTAAGGCTCCGCACTTGATGCGTGCCAAAGGGCGCTCCACTAGTGATGCTTCTTTCGCACGGGAAGCTCCAAGACCGTGTACAAACTTGTGTCGACTTCCACAATCTCCTTGGACAGCTCAACACCGACGCCTAACCGGTCTAGGCCTTGCCATAGACCAAGAGTAACAGCCCTAGATGACTCTCTCAAGCCCACACTAGCCTAGAGATCAAAGGATGCAACTTGCTACTCTCTCAAGCACTAGGATCACTCCAAATCCTTCTCAAGTGCTTCACACTTCTTCCTCTGGCTTCTTGGCAGCACCTCCCCTCTTTCCTGGGTCCAAGAGCACCTCAAAGAGGTAAACAACCGACTATATATAGGCCTCCAACCTCAAACTAGCCGTTGTCCAAAACTGCCCAGTCTGCGTGATGACCGTACAATAGACCGTACTGTCCGGTCTCCATTCGGACCGTATTGTCCGGTCTTCACCAGACCGGCTTCCAGGGAGTGCTGACCTTCAACTCAAACCAGACCGTATTGTACGGTCCCTAGGACCGTACTGTCCGGTCTCCACTTCTTCTTCAGCCAACAGAAACTTCTCCTTTTCTGTTGCTCTTCTCCTGTAAGATCGTATTGTACGGTCCCTGACCGTATTGTCCGGTCAACTGTCCGGTCTTCATTCTTGGCTTCACGATCATCTGTGGGCCATCTCTTTGCACAAAATTTCTTCCACACCCGGCGCGTACACCATAGGCACTGACAATGGGTCCTGAACCATTAGGCGTGCCAAAACTTGGTGTCAACACGTCCGCACCAGCGCGGGAGGGCGGGTCATTGGGATGAGGAGGCTGCTCCAGCCTCCTGCGGATGAGAGGGCAGAGGAAGGATTTGAGAGCCCTCTCATCGGTACGAGAGGGATAGGGGATTCGTTAGAGACGATTTTTGCTGTTTGGACTCTCAAACTTTGGACGAGAGGGCACGTAGGGGCTTCGTTGGAGATGCTCTGACCTAGGCATCGGTAACTCCTGAAACCAAGGCATATGGGTACTTTTTAGTTCTACCAATCAACTAGTTCAGCTCTGGTTCCGCCAGTGGAATAGGTGTCTCTTTGACTTGTTGTAGCAATAGTTACGTTGTTCAATCCATAGTCTCTTATGTAGTATTTCTGCATTCCGATACCTAATTCATCTCTATTGTACCTTGTTTGTTTGCGCTACGATATGTACTGTCTTCCACATTGTGGGTGAGTAAATCAAAAGTACGATTCTAGATTTTAATACAACCGCAATGAAATTCAGAATCAGTTTTTTGATCTTAATCAAAAATCAGAATTTTCTCTAGATCAGTGGAATAAGAGCAAAATCATGTGTTTTTTTTTTTTGCATTGACATAAATAAAATAACTGAAAGGCGCCAACTAGATCCAGGAAACATATACTCTCTCATGTACTTAGACAATCATATCCTGGGTATATATATATCTTTTATATCAATTATCATGGTCCTTTGTTTTGGTGCACACATCGTCTCTTATGTATAGGTAAGCAATCTACCATAGCACTCATACGCAGCCTACCTCGGGAGCACAGGCGCATATAAATAATTTAGTCCCCTGCATTTTATCATTTTACCTCCCCCCTCCGTAGCTACAGTCAGCATGATTAACTGTGGCTTGGGAGACACCAGGAATTGACAAGTTACATGAGAGGCTTCATTGGGCAAGTTCTTAATTATAATAGATACTAGAAAGATGGCACGACGTTGTCGCGCCTGCTGATCAGGTTAATGAGATGTATAGATACATTTGGAGCTTGTTGTATTTACTTGGTTGTAGTTCAGCTTAGTGTTATCAAAATGTATGGGTGCATCAGTTCAGTTTGAACTTACTCCGTGATAAGTACTAGTGCATCCATGCTCCTCGAAACAGTAGATGCCTTGTAATCCATATTCCTTAAAATCAACACTTAATTATACTGTAACTGACATATGAATATTTCTATGAACTGAATGTGATATCTTGGTATTTTATCACAGCTCTTCCAAAAATTATGGCTAATTTACAAGACGGCATTTAAAAGACTAATGTGCCTAAAGCGACCAAGGTGAATGCAAATATACCGGTACATTTGGCATATGCAAACTTGTAGTTGAGTTTAAGTTCCGTTTAGATAAATTTGGGTGAAATTAATTATCATAACAAACATGGAATTTTAACATCAACTTGGTGTTCTATTTTTATTGAATTGTGAAGTCACAATCCTTTCTTGAATCATAATAATATAAGATAACTCTGAAGTACCATGATGCTACTTCAGAACTACAAATTCTTCTCCATGGCTACAATGAAATAACCTTTTATGTAAGCAAACCCCTTTTTTATTGCTACTTCTCTTATTTCCACTTAAACTTTTTGACAAAGCCAATTGGTCCAAAAGCAAACATCTAATGTAACTGTAGGTGCATTACACGTATTTGGAGAATCAGGAATAATTTGTATCATGCGACTCCAAGATAGGTTATCAACCACAAATAAAAATGCAAATTATAGTGTGGGAACATAATCAAGGTTAGAAAGAAAAATTAACTTAACCAAGATGTTCGTTCTAGTATGGATTTGATCCATGAGTAGGGGAAAGCATTTAGTCGAACAGCTTGTCTGCATGAACATATGGGTGCTAGCAGCGTGTTCACCTCAAAGCAGTCCCATGACGGCATGACCCATGGGAACGATCCACGATTAACAGCGCTGCCTCCTGTTTGATTCAGCAAAGCATGAGACCATGAACTTCATCTTGGCCGGTAGGGTCCCGAGGCAGCCATGCTGCTGCGGAGCACGCTCAGTCAGGGTCAACTATGCAGCGTCGCGCATGAACTCCGGCGGTCGGAGACCCGATGCTGGCGGTGGTGGTGACAGCGCTGCGATGATCTTACCGAAGATGATGGCCTGACCATGGTACACATGCTCGGGAACCATTTGTAGTCCGTCTAACGCTAGCAGCCTTCACCCCTGTGAGATTTCTCGCCGCGGCTCACTCGTTTTAAATGGAACAGGATGGGAATAGTGGAAGGGTAGAAGAGTGATGGCGATGAATGGAACAGGAGACGTTGGAGGAATTGTGCCGGCGCAGTTTGCCGCGCGTGCGGACGCGGTTTGCGAGAGGAGGGAGTGGCGGCGTTCGGCGCTTGACGAAGGGTGGTCTGGAAACCGCTCGATAACTTCGCGAATGTCCCGATTCTGCCCGCACAACTGACGTCAGGCTGCCTCCGCTCGATTGAATTGACGTCGTAGATTTGCTCGTTGTGGAATCCGACGGCCGACGACGTTAGAGCTGACGTGGGCACATTCGCTGGCCAGCAACGCGACCACATTGGGATAGTAGAAGATATGTTCTCTAGAAAATACTTCCTTTGATCATGCATCTATCTATAATTACAAAACATACAGTCAAACGCATACCTGCATACTTGCACAAGCTACCCAGACTCGTGCAACCATTCAAGTTAATATTCATTCAAGCGAAAACAAAGGTTAATATAGTCATTTGTGCTTATCAGTGTGCCATACCCAGATTCATGACTTATGATGGCTTTTTAAATTCTTTCTGTAGCTTCCAGGTGATTCGATAATTGTGTGCGCTGTTGCAGTGCCGCAACTAGGTGGAGGCCATGACGATTGAGGCAGCGGATCTAGCAGCATGCGTTATTGTTCTGTATTCACTTTTGGGTCTTTTCCGACAGCTTACCTTACCTGCTTGGCAAGAAACCTGACCTTTTGTCACAGCCAGTTCCGAGGATGAACTAGATGTAAGTCGTATGTGCGCCCAGGACAAGTGACACACATACATGACTCAAAATTTCAGAATAATATTCATATCCTTTATTACATCGTGATTCTTATTACAAAATGACCTATGGGTCTAGAAGAAAATTACATTGCAGCGAATAAAACTAAGTGAAGCAGCTTCCACAGGCAACGACTGAGTAGCATGCCTAAACCTCAGACTCTTCTTCTTCATAGTTTTCCCAAGTTTCTCCTTCAACTGAACATCAACGTTTATGGTACACGTGGGTACAAAAGTACTCAGTAAGTGGAGGGAAAAGATGACATGTTGTCTATTTCAAGGAAGGCTAGGTTTTGTTGCGTAAATTGCTTTTAGTTCAAATCACTTTTACAAAAGCACCTAGTTACTATATGAATTCTTCATTCTCCAATTCTCATCGCGTCATAAGAAACTACAGGTTACCCACCCGACCACAGCTACCCCGTTGTGATTACCCAACCAAAACCATCTCAAACCCAACTAATCATGTGAGGGTACATGCTGCTCATAACCGTGAGCATGGCTGTCTAGACAGTTTTCTCCCTGCGGGGGTCGTACACTTTCACCACAAGTCATGATCATCACGTATTGCCAGATGCCCGTTGTACAGACGGAGTACCCTCACACACTTCCAAGGTGTGCGCTAGGAGATCACTACAAGGCGTTTCGATAGCTTCCTGCAGCTTGTACATGCCCACTGAGGTTCCACCGATAGGAGCAGTAACCCTTCAAGCCTAGAGGCCCCCTCTTGTGTCAGATAGTTCCGAGGAGTAACCCTCATGTCCCCCACACACCTCTCTCCCGACGATTCCAGCGTAATCCGCCTTCCTCGCACCGCCGTTTGGCATGCACAAAACTGGTCTCCACTATTTAATAAGCCAGGCCGTGCCCATAACTTAGCTCATGGTTGTACTGTTCTCATGGGTGGTCGGTCCATGAACCGGTCCTTAGATTTAGGTGATTAACAAACCAATAGACTTCAGGTAACCCCAAAAAACCTCCGAGCTTGCCGGTAACCCCAACACATCCCACATACCAGTCACCCAAATCCCTAGCTCCACGTGTTGCTAAACAATTAACCATTATCCTCATGTGTCGATAGTTCAGTTAGTCAATATTAACATGTACCCGTACCCAAACATAGCAGGGCTAAGCAACAGACTACCCATAAAAGAAAATCAGTAACTAGGCAACAAGGAACAATAGTATGAAAATTCTAGTAAATACTCTACACATAGGGTCGTATCATATTGACTCAACATGCAATTTTGAAAATAAAACAGTTCAAAACTAGGTACAAGATGTGTCGAGGACACTTGCCTTAATGGGGATATTCTTCAATTGCCTCGAACACTTGATTCTGCAAATCCTCGTACAACGGCTCTACTCGCCTAAGTGCACAAACAAGACAAGCATATGCAATTCAGTCAATACAGTGCACAAACAGAGAGATTTATAGTATGAAAATGTAAGCATGATATGGATTTACTGCAATGATCATTTTGGTGCAAGAAACACTAAGTTTGGAGCTTTGGTTAAAAGGATATCCTAAAACTAAGGTTCGGATGGCTAAACTGGGATGAAAACTGAGTTACAGATGCAGGTGTGCAAGATAACAGAGACTGAAAGAACTGTGGGTTGGTTATAGAAAAAAAATGCAGAGGTTAAAACATCAAGCTGTGCATCGCCTGTATGGCTGCGGCGGGGCTCCCGTAGTCGGGGGCTCACCGTGAGGGGCAGAAAGGCGAAGTGATGGCATATTGAACAAATTTTATATATGCCTGCCTTTCTCACAAAGCGCATCCATTTTTGCTAAATAAGTACAGCTCGCTTTCTGTCGCCACTTAAGTTTTGTTAATTAGTTAGAACACAATTCTGAGTTATGGCAAGACATTTAAGTAGTTTTGTCAACTGTTTGGAACCTCGAACATTTGCGGACTACGTAACGTTCTGAGTTATGGCAAGACACTTAAGTAGTTTTAGTCTCGTTTCAACGATCAAACCTTTTCTGCAAATAAAAAACATATTTCTAAATTTCTTTCATGTTTTATTTGAAATTCTGGAAAAGCTAGGACTAGCATATTGAATTTATCAAGCACATGAGATAAATTGGCAATTTGACTATCAAACATGGACACGGTCTCATACGGAAACCTTAACTCCATCTGTTACCTCAGAATGTCCAGGAAATACTACTACTACTTCTATCGTTTTATATAACTAATAATACATTAATAACTCATCATGCATGTTTTAAGCAGCTTCTTATTAACTTCTTCTGATCTACAATTTGATCATGTCGTCATAGATGAGTGCATAATATACGCAGCAGTCTTGGAGGAAATACGCGGGTAATTACAAGGAAAAATAACAACTTATGTAGTCTCAACGTTTCACGGCGTTTGATTGTTTACTAAGGAGGTGTTTGGATACCCACTTTAGTCTCTAGTCAGTTCTAGTCTCTAGTCTCTAGTCTCTAGTCACCCCCTCCCCTACTAAAGAGTTTTAGTCTCTAGTCTCCTTTTAGTTCCACCCGTTTGGAACAAAACTGACTAAATCTAGTCAGGCTAGTTTTAGTCACCCTGATCCAAACACCACCTAAGTCACAGACTCACGGTAACTCACTTCTAGAAGCGTGATATTTTTTAGTGTCAGAGATAGCCGCTCTACTAGAGCCGTTTCTGCACACGTGTAGCTACAATTTATGTTCGCAACATCCTACATTGATGCACTGGCCGGGAAATTCAGGGAGACGCGTGCACCTGTGGGTCATAGCATCGGAGCAAGTATAGCTTCAGTGGGAAGGATGTATCATGTACGTACATTAATACGTGTATCCCCGCGGGCCGCCCGGCCGTGGGCAACCGGTAGCCGGGCAAGTAGTACATCGACACACATATGCATGACAAATCGACAAAGAAACTGCCAGGACAAGAAGTCAACAAGAAACATTGGACTACAACTGCTCCTACCTTGAAGGCCAACAAAATCTTTGACGACACCTGTCATGAAAATCAAAATCAACTTTAGTTTGACTAGAAAACGTTTTTTTTAGTTTGACTAGAAAACGTATTGCCTGCGGCGTAGTCACATAGACAAACGTATAAAACGCGTTGAAGTTTAAAATGCGTCGCGGTGGAGGGGCGGCTTCATGGAAGCGGAGTGAAGGCAGGGAGCTGGCGTCGTCTAATCCGGACGGTGGCGTGACGGCTTGGGCAGCATCGAGTTTCACCGAGGACTTCATGCCTTCAAGGTGGATGCAATGCATTAAGACGAGGCTGCTCGGGGTTGAAGATCCTGGTTCAACGATCTTGTGGAGGAGATCACATCATGATCTATCATCTGCTCATGTACGAATCAGTTTGGTGGTCGACGAGATGGCGTTAAGGAAGCAGGTTTGATAGAGCTTGCAACGACAATGATTCATGGTGGCTAAATCTCGCTTTGTTCGGGAGAGGCCAATAAGCTGTGGCCATGGTTGTTTGTTGGTTTTGTCAACTTGTTGCCGCTGTTACGCAAATTGCAGACAAGGTTTCATTTTATCGGCAAGGAAGTCACTCAGTGTTGGTAATGGTGCAGCGAAAGCGTCGTGCCGAGCGCGAGGAGATGTTTCATCTTCGCATAAATCCGACAGACATCCTTCTATATGATGACAAAATGTGCAACGAAAGTGCCGCGCTTGAGCGCGGGGAGGTGCGTCACCTTCGCACGACCTCGTCTGAGTTTGGCTGTATGATTAGGCGTTGTTCAAGCAGCTACAAGGATAATATGGCTGTAACAAAAGTGTGATCGACACCATAGGATTTTAGATGTGCTGAGCTAGATGATAGTTTGCTATTTGGTTTTAGGTGTTATAGGCTGTTGTGTAGCAGCTCACCTGGTGTTTGACATGTAAAGGCTAAATGTACCCTCGTTGTGCAGAGGCCGGAACATTATTTCACCTTGAAATAAAAGATTCCTTTATCTAAAAAAAAACGCGTTGATCACTTGCATTTCTTTGGCCAAATGGCAAACATCAATAGTATGAATGTGTTTGGGCGGGGATGTGTACTTGTATCTATAAAGCATAAAATGGAGGGCACACATAGAAATATGCTAAAACGTGAAGTGACAACAATTAATTGTAAAAGCTTTCTTCAGGCAAAAGTACTTTAATCATAACTTCAAAAACTACAATAATGCAACATGAAACATTAATTTCTGTTGGAGTTGTATGTGTCTACAGATTGGTGAATATTTCAAATTGCATCCTGCATCCCATAGTTAGCAAAAAAAAAAGTGGTCTTATATCGTCCGACTAAATATGAGATTGAACTTTATCTGAATGCAAAGATAATTCTGTACAACTAACATGAATTCTGCCATAAAGAAACTTCAAATTTGAGGACCAAACACTATTCGAGTCCGTACTCCATCTTTGTCCAATTAATCCATTCAAAGTCCTTCAGTCCATCCCAAGTCATCCTAGTCAATTGCTCCAGTATATTCCTCTACCACGTCAGTCGAAGTATCAAGAACAGTTAGCAACCAAAAAAATTCTAAGCATAATCAACTTGACTTTCCAAGTATTAGACTCGATTTGAAATATGATGGTGCAAGGAAAATATCTACGTTAGAGACTGTATCAACTACCTCGCCGTGTCAGCCATCGACCAACCTAAACCTCCAGCTGGTATAACCTAAACAGACGTGTTTGCATGAATTTGATCTGAACCATGAATGAAATTTCTTTTTCAGGGTCATTTTCAGACAACAATGTATTTAACGACTACGTGCACAACTGTCATGCCCTGACGTACTTTCGCAGGAGGAAAATGCATGGTTGTTGTCTATTACATTAATTGCATACCTAGGTACATGATACTTAGGAACAGAAATTGCATACAGTTTATTGAAGAATCTAACTTTAAACAGGAGTATTTCTTATTGGAGCGATACCTAGGTACATGATACTTAGGCACAGAAATAGATCTCTTCAAGTCTGAGCAAAATGTCTATTTAAATTGGATGCATGCCATTCATTGTATGCCTATCTCTTCTACATATGTCTGTCCTAATCTAAGGATACCAATGAGATGCAAGCACTTCATTATTTCTGAAATGCAAATGTTTAAGTTTTTGGAGCAATTATTATCTATCTAGAATACAAATTATCAGTGTGTATCAATAAATAATTGTGGTTTCAACACACACCATTTTTGTAGTTAATGACCAATTCAAATAAACGGACACTTGGTCCAGCAAGTATTACACGTACACACTTGCGTTCAACAAGCATTATTCTTATTACTGAGAAAGTTCGTTCTTGGTCACGGAAGGGTGAAGACTGCTGAGATCCAAGGCCAATCAAACAGTTCATAAGACTGTATAAGGGCAGTTGTACATAGAAAAACCTAAGTAATTATATTTGTTAGAAATATATCCTTAACACAAATAATGATTCAGCAGTTCCATGAAATTTCCATGATTCTTCCATTCTTTTGCTATACATACATCCCAGATTTAGAACAATCACTCAGATTAAGCACGCACAAACAAGAGAGCAAAATATCACACATCAACGGGAACAATGTCAATGTTCAAGCCGAAGGACTCAAAGACCACAGCTTCTGCTAAGGGTAAACCATGGCCAAACTTTTATTCATTTGCATCCGTGCAATGGATTCGACATCACCGTCTCGTCTGACATGCTGGAAATACAGGGATGCATTATTCTTCCATGACAAGCATAAGAGGATCAGGATCATCTCAGGTGGCTCCTTCCGAGTACACAGCTCGTCCGACGACATGCTCTCAAGGTTAGTACCTCAGGCTTGAACCTGGAAAAGATAAACCTTGTCAAAGCCTCCAAATCTAAAAGCACAGCTTCTAGTAGTGCGAGAGCTCAATCAACATGCTACGTGCATGAATGGACAGCAGTTGCGTTTCCATTCCTTTTTGCACCTTTCTTTATTCCTACTTTTCTTTTTCAGTGTGTCGGGACTCCGGAGATTTTGTTAAGCGCTTTTAGTCCCCGCTTTATGCTTTCTCAAACTACCAAAAAGCTTCTTTTTGGCATCCTCCTTGACAAGGACACGAATCGATAATCTCAATTTCTGCTCTCACTTTTCGGGCATCTGGTGGAGCTCTTCCCCTGTTCCACCGATCCAAATTCTGCTTTTTTTTTTTCCAGGTCCGAATTGTCAATTGTGTGAATCAACATTGATCCAACCTTTGGGCAGTTGAACCGCTACTTTTTCAACGGACCTGGACGGTGGCGGTGCAGAGAGCACCTCGGCCGTGGAGCAATAGAGCACGGTGAAGGAGCCGTTGAGAAACTTGAGATGACCTTGGCGCTCAACTCTGGCAGCCCAGTGCGTAGCGTAGCAAGCTGAGGCTTGAGCGATCGACAAGGGACTCACCATCGTCAGTTGGCAATACGATGAGCTCGATTGCCTGGAGCAGGAAGAGAAAGAGAGCGTTCCTTGAGGTTGGGCAGGGGAGATGTGAGGGAAATTCATCGCAAAAAAAAAAAAAAGAAAGAAAGAAAGAAAGAAAAAAAAAAAAACCAACAGTAGAGAAGATTGTTTGAGCTGTAGTTACTTTTTCTTATAATAATCGCTGCATCAACATTTTCGCTATGTCGAGACGTTTCTTCCATGAGTCATATGCCTATAAATTAACATGATCAATGGCCCTTTGCCCCTTTGTGCAAGCAGATCCTAAAGCAAAAGCATTGGCGACGGACGCATCAGCCACTGGGAATAAAGGATATTCTATGAACAGCCAGAGGCAGACCTACAATCCTCCCCTGAAAAAAGACCAAAAGACGTTTGCAAAAAGTACGTGAACCTACTACATAAACCTGTATATATGCCTTCACTTATCAAACTCCCCTGTGTCCATCTTGACGGGTAGTTTGTGAATTTGACTAATATTGACGTACTGCATATGGATGTATATTGTTTTCTTTATCAGGTAAGGGTGTAATTCATGGTTGATGCATCCTCATATGCGTGGGAACTATGGAGAACAATATCAGTGATGTGTCCGTCAAGGCGGCGACTGCTTATCACTTGTGTTTTGCAATTTGTAAATATACATAGAACGATTCACAAGGTAGAAAAACCATGACACCTTTATTAAGTTATTAAGTTTGTGGATTGTATTTTTATTAGATTAATGGATAAGTAAAATGTATGTGTGTATACAAATGTGCACAAGAATTTGTATAGTTACCTGCAAAAAATACATATGTATTGATGAAATTAGAATGATGTGTTTTTTATTTGTCCAATACGAAATCCTCCAGAAAAACTGTAGGAGCAAATGTTTACAAGAGCAATGTTTTACAAGAATCTTAGATCTGATCTTGCATTTGATGGGGCACACTTTCCACGCGGGAATAATATAATGGAGCCATACAACTCATCCTAAACAAACTACAAATTGCTTGATTTGATTTAAGTATAAGGCTCCTCGAGTCTATAGTATACAAGAACTAGTTAAAGATGCTTAAATACCAGCAAAAAAAAAACACGCTTTCTAAAGCTCCTCGAGTCTATAGTATACAAGAACTAGTTAAAGATGCTTAAATACCAGAAAAAAAATTTAAACACGCTTTAGGTAACCGACGCATCGAGAAACAATCTTTTTCACACGACCGGCTATAGCTGAAACACATGGAGGTGAACAACATGCAGGCATATATACACTGTTTTTGGAGGTGAATAACACATTCAGAGCTCTGACTGAATGAGGATCAGACAAATTTATATTCCTCTGTTTTTGGCTTGTCTCTCTCTGTGCCTCGATGTAATGTGCATGCAAAATGTATAGTGCTTTTTGTAAGGTGCATGCAAAATCGAAAGAGGTGTAATACTGATAGATACGCGCTTTTGGCAAACTAATGTTGCCCATTTGGTGCCTTTTCGTCCTTTTGTAATGGGCAATACCAACTCTTTGGCCATGTTTCACAATTATATGGTCCCTTGTCTCACTATTGTAAAAAATACAAATATTGTTGTTGTCCATAGGGCCATGTTATTTCCCCAAAATTTCAAACTGACTTGATTTCATCAAAGGGATTAGGTGATTAATTAGGAACAAAAAGATACGACCAATGGCTAATAAGGAAATTTAAAATTTTGAGTGGGTAATAAGCAACCACAACTATTTTCGATGGTTTATAGGGAATTTGCTCGTACAGCACTCACGAATGCATTGCCATGTTAGATTAGTACAAAACCCTGTCACAACTTATTCAATGGAAAAGGTCATCTCCAGTCCATAGCCTCCTCAAGCGCAGACCCCTGCTACTGTCGTGAAGTAAAAGAGTCCAGCACTCTCACGAAACAAACACTCTGATTGTTTATTTACCAACTGAACTAGCAAATTTTACCCGTGCGTTGCTACGGGAGGTAAAGAAAAATATCACGAGGCAATGAAATATGAATGTATAAACAACTATGCATACAGTCAATAAGTAAAATTCATATTAGCTTTTCTAAATAAAATTTCAAGTATTCCATTGAAATTTCATTACTTTGAAAAAAATGAAATTCCGCAGAGCCTTATGATGTTTGAGATTTATGCAAATCCTTGTATGAATCTGTCCAATGTTAGAAATCGTTGCTCTAGAAGAACCAAGTTACTAGTTTTTTTGCTCAAAGCTTATACGATTCTTACGACACCCCGTGTCACTTAAACCGTCGCAAATCAAACTCCAAAAATCAAATCAAACTCAAAGGAAAAGATCAAAATTTCAAAATTTGAATAAACGTCAAAACAAAAAGCTTATGAAGCAATTCAAAATTTTCAATGACAACTTGACCTGAACAAAAATTCCTCTGAAAGTACATCAGAAAAGATAATTTTGGAGATTTTCCAAGATTTTATAAATTCGGGAAGCACCCTCAAAAATTCAGTAAAGTTCATCAAACCCCTCTGTTCTGGAATTTTTATTTCCAGATCCGTAGCTCAAATCGACTTAGTCCCAACATAAAAGTCGAAGGCCTTTCTTCCCTCTATCTACCCAGAAATTTCAGAATTTTTGGAGGCCGTTTATCTAGTCCTTCTAATTCGGATAAGGCAGGAGGATGAGGTGTCAGGAAAAATCGGAAAAGGTCAAAAGCTGCCTTGCCTGTCGCCTGCCATCGCAGGCAATGGTCGCCGGCGCAGACCTTGGTGGCCACGACACCGCCGGCGCAGGGGCACGCGTCGCCTTCCCCGCTGTACGATCATGAACCTACAGCATGGTTCATAGGTTTTGGTGATTGATGTCAACATGGTCAACGGGACTAACAAGGTTTGCTAGTTTGCAAGATGTTTAGTCTCATGGATGTAGTGATATACTATTGGAGTGCCAATACCTCAAAGGTTGCAAGGAAGTTGTTAGTGAGGAGAAGTGAACATGAGGACATGACTACTCTACGAGGTGACTACTACACACATGAGGTAAGAGACAAGGTGAGTATGTCATGTGTTCTTCTATGTATCATGTATCTTGACATACTCTTGATCATCATGTTGGTCTTGCCTTATATCCTATATCATGATGATCTTGTTTCTTATGTGACGGTGTTATTGTGCTAGTTCCTTATTACATATCATATGCACATTATATGATGCTTCGATCGGATTGTCCTTTGTGTCAACTAGATCATTTGTGAGTAACATCTTTGGATGTAGGAAAGGTCTTCATGATATTCTTTAGGTCACAATGAAGAAGCTTCATCGTTGAAGGAGTGCGCCAACTTATTCTCTATATCCCGGTGATTGGTTGCCTCGACAATGGATGACGACAAGGATCAAGAACTTGATGGAGGTTGCGGTTGAAGAGATGGATCAAGGCTAAGGACATGCTAGATCAAAGCAAGTGTTGGCTTGGTGTAGATGTAGGTTTGAGTCCATAGGAAAAACCGGACTATCAAGGGGGATTGAGTCGTTTCTCTTAGGTCACACTAGTGGTATAGGTAAGTGGATGCTCAGAGAGTCTCTCAGGCACTAGGGTGACAGCAGAGGAGAAGAGGAACCAAGGAAGAAGAAGTTGGAAGCGAGGATCGAGAAGATGATCAAGTTCCAGCAGAAAAGGAGCCACCGTATGATGCGGTAGAGAAGTCCAGAGAAAAAGAGGTTCTGGCAGAGGAAGAGAAAAGTCACTGTATGTCACGGTGGGTGTCACCGTATGATACGGTGAGCACCGTATGAAGACCAGAGAAGGAGGAGTTCCTGGCAGCTGAAGATGAAGGTCACCGTATGATGCGGTGAGGTGTCACCGTATGATGCGGTGAGCACCGTATGAAGACCAGAGAAGGAGGAGTTCCTGGCAGCTGAAGATGAAGGTCACGATACGGTGAGGTGCCACCGTGTGATACGGTGAGCACCGTATGAAGACCAGAGAAGGAGGAGTTCCTGACAAGCTGATGAGAAGAAGTCACCGTATGATACGGTGGGGATCACCGTACGATACGGTGACTCCAGAGAGATAAAGTTCAGAGAAGGAAGAAGTCCCAGCGGAAGTGGAAAATAGTCACCGTATAATACGGTGACCAGAGTTTTCTGGGCAGTTTGTTGCAACGGCTAGTTTGATGGGTGGAGCCCATAAATAGTCGGTTGCTTGGCCCTTTTGGGTGCCTTTGGCCATTGTTATCAGTGGGGAAACATAGTGGAAGCCAAAAGGAAGAAAGAGAGGCACTTAGGGAAGATTTGGAGAGGAATCTTGGTGCTTGAAGAGAAGAAGCTTAGTGCTTGAGAGGGTTGAGAGCATCCATCCACCTCTAGGACTAGTGTGGTCATAGGGAGGCGGTCTTGGTTTGTTACCCTTGGTCTATGGCAAGGCCTAGACTGGTTATGCGTCGGTATTGAGCTTGCCAGAGAGTGTGGAAGCCAACACAAGTTTGTACACGGTATTGGAGCTTCCCGTTGTTGGTGTTTCTTACGCACAGAGATTAAATTCAACTTCTGCAAGCGCACATAACACTGTTGTAGCATTTCACCCAGGAGTATTCCAAGGGTATCGTATTTATATTTCCACAGGGAAGCATGGCTAAGAATATCATTAATTAACAAATAAATATCTATTATTTATAACTTGCAAACTAAACCAAAGCATGGGTAAAGATGAAAGATATGATGAGTGGCAAGCGAACACACACAAGGATTCCATATGAAGATAAAGAGATAGAACTAGTCAACTGGGAGGACAACGAGAAGAAGGCTATCAGCCTAGAGGTTACAAATATCTACTTAAACTTTCATTATAGATTCGTTCCTGCATATCGGGGCACACGCATGCCAAGGTAGCAACCCGAGAATTAGGTTCAACTACCTTGGGGAACTACGTGCTATTGACCTCCCTACTAAAACCATCACCCGGACGTGGTGGATCACAGACACCGGTACGCCTGTCACACGTACTCGCGGCTACCATCCTCCGTGGGGTGTAGAGCAAACTCACGTCTAGAATAGCTCCTTGAGCCATACAAGCAAATATCCTAGATAACTTAC
Organism: Eragrostis nindensis; assembly: GCA_012490785.1. Lineage (NCBI taxonomy): Eukaryota > Viridiplantae > Streptophyta > Magnoliopsida > Poales > Poaceae > Eragrostis > Eragrostis nindensis. The sequence continues at coordinate 102,906 of JAAXCT010001976.1, forward strand.
TCTTCGCGTAAGAGCAAGCCAACCATGCATAACAAATCTATGTGGATTGTGTAAGCATTTGTGGTGCAAACAACCCATGCAGATAGACCTACCATACACAGATGTGGAGCCAACACAAGAATTTCTCTATAATTATTACTTAAATAAATAAATGTAAACTGAAAGGAAAACTAAAATAAATAAATAAGAAAATAAATAAGAAAATAATTATATTAAAGAATATCGAAAATGAAAAGATACAAGAGAGCTTTACCCAATATCCGAAGAAAACTCCGGAACTTCGAGGGGAGCTCTCACTTCTACTCTAACTCCCATGACCAACTAGCCTACTCTACATTGTGGCACAAGTGGAAGTGACTCCTTGAAGAGGAGTGCGTGTGAAGGTGCGAATTGTTTCTGAGCCGGACGGGAGTTTATATAGCCTCAAATGAGCAAGGGGGTATTTATGCCCAAAGCTCGAGTGCCGGGCCCGCCAAGTCAGGCAGGCCGGCCTAGTAGGGGGGCCGGCCGGCCGTCCCCTGTGGCGGTCCGCCACCGCCTCGATCCTGGACGCTCTAGATTTGCTCCTGATGACGGTTGTCCAGTCGGTGGCTTCGTGGGGGCGGCAGAAGAGGAGTGAGGGCCAAGTTGAGGCCCAAACAGCCCACCTTCTAGAACGTCGGTGGAATTCTTCTGAACAGGCTTTTGATTCTGTGTTGTGGGCCTGTTTGCAGCCCACTAGAGGAAGGCCGAGGCCAGGGGCCACCTTGTGAGGTCGGCCGGCCTATGGGTGGGGCCGGCCGGCCTGTCTTTGTGCCAGCTGGGCCCACTTTCCTCCATAATTCGCTCCTGCATCCAAATATTCACCAAAACTTGTGGAGTACATTAATCCTAACTACTATGCACAGAATCTTGGTGGCATGCATTTATTTACCGGTATTGTGGCGGTCAAAACAGGGTTTAATGACTGCCAACATCCTCCCCAAGCTTAAACTTTGCTTGTCCCGAGCAAACTCAGAACTTAGGGTACCAGCGGATTAGGAGTTAATAATAAGTGCCCCATAGGTAATAACGATGCAACAACATACTCCCTAAATAGTGGTAAAGATACAAGAACACGGTAGTATTCACAAGTGTTGCATATTCGTGGGGCTTATATACCTTCACCTTGTCACATAGCATTAAAGATCAGAACAGCACTTTTGGACGAGTCATGAAATTCTAGCAGGTATATATCCAGAGTTTTTATGTGCTGCAAGACAAGGTAAAATTTCTCCTTTGTTTGGTTCACACTTCCCCTCTCCCTCTTATGAGGCTATTCCTACAAAGCTTCACTCATTCCTACCTTCTACCAGATAAGGCTTTTATATGGAGCTTGGTAGGGAATGCACAAATGCCATGCATATGTTGTAAAGCTAAAGAATAAATCTTAAGAGGCATAGCAACTCCTTGTATTCCGGTCATAGGGAAAATTGTGATGGAGGGGGAGAAGATGAACTCACACTTATGGAAGGGGGCTTTTTTTTCTCGAAAACTTTGGTCCTCTTATTCTGCTCAAGATGTTTATGATAGGAACCATATAGACTTTTATTTTGGGATGCAACCATGGAGGTTTTTTTTTTGGATATACTCCATGGTGCATGAGGCTATAACTTTTGCATGGTCCGTAAAAAAATTTGAAGTATTCTTGAGCCTTTTGAAAGGACCGAAAGTTTTGCAAATGTAGGAATGTGCTTGGTTTATTTTCCAAACATTCCCCCTTTTTTTTGGAAAGAAAAACAAGAACCCATGCGAAGGAGTTTATGACCGGAAGAAGGAGTGCTTACTCTCAAAAGCATTTAAACCTTAACTAAACTCAACGCATGAACAATTGGCTACGAGTGGGGCTGTTTTGAATATTGTCATGATATAGCTCTGGTAGGTAAATAATTCCTCACAGGGGAAGTGTTATCCAAAACAAAAGGATTTTTAAGACATGCAGCAATTTAATAGAAAAACATCTCTGGAATTTAGCCATGCTAAGAGATTGCGACAAGTCCTAATCATACCATATCATAATCCAGAATGCTTAGACTTGGTGTGATAAATGCAACCACAGAACAAGGCAATACTTGTGATGTAATCATGCTCGAGTAAAGATAACACGTATGTCAGGAGTAGAAGTTGCATCGATGCGACACATGGGGAACTAATTATGTAACTCGATCATCATTTCCTTTAAGTGTAGCATGCACCAAGATTCTAGCATTTATTCAAAACAGGGAGTTTATTATTTATTTTAAAAGGTTAGGGATACTTACCTGGGGGTCCTCCCCAAGCTTAAATCTTTGCAAGACTTAAGCTTGAATAGTCCGCTTCCTCAATCCTGCAAAAAGAATGAGGGTGATACATGTGGCTAGCCCCTATTGGGCATCACCCGAAACTTTTTTTTGGTATTTTATATTTCTTTTATCATTTTTTTATTTTATTGAAAGGGAAGGGGCACAAATCAAGAAGAGTAAAATATCGTATACAGAAGTACTTACCTGGCGGTCCCTCCCCAAGCTTAGCTCTTGCAACATGTGCAAAGCTAAGCGATTAAATGTTTAATTTGGAAGCATTGGGTCCGCCTTGTTGGTTCCTTCTTCTTAAATTGTGTGCTTTTCATGTTGCCTGATTGGTTTGCTCTCAGAAAGATCCTGCATTGTTAGTACAAATCCATTCGTCTACATCGAACATATCTCTATAGGTCCATTGATCAACCTAGACACCATGTCTAATTCGATCAATCGTGTAAGAAGAGCAGAGCCAGTTATACTCTCCTTCTATCATTAAAGCATCATAGAGGCATGCGTTTTTCTGTTGTTCAGACAGACACCAGGCATAGTCTAAAAAGACCATAGACACAGAAGTGCCGTACCCAAGCAACAGAAAGAGAAGCAGGCGATTGATTTGTGACTAACATCTCAACCAACACCCATGTATGGAAAGGATCTTCAAGAGCAGGGGTATGGTCAACAAAGCAACATATTTTCATCAGAGAGCAACTCAAAATACTTTGCCTTCACAAAGCATGGAACGATTCAGGCAGATTTTTTTTCATTTATTAAATTTTTTCTATTTTCCTTTATATTTTATTTTTTTCGAAAGGAGAGGGTATATGACAAGAAAAAATACGATGCTTACCTGGCGGTTCCTCCCCAAGCTTAGTCTTTGCAATCGAATGCCAGGCTAAGCTATAGATTTCTTCATTTGAACATCTTGGACCCGCCATATATGTTTCCTTTCTCCTGTCATAAAAATCCAACCTTTCTTGCAAAATCCCTAGCCTATGATTGGGCACTCGGGGTCTTTTTCTTTTTATTTTATTTTATTTTATTTTATTTTTATTTGCCCGCGGCCTATGATTGGGCACTCGGGTTCTTTTTCTTTTTTTTTCTTAAATGCAGCGGGGTGGGATGGAGGGGAATTAAACATGCACATGATTTGAGAAGAAAACAATGCAGATGTGATGGTGATATGCTAAAACAAAACTGCAGATGGATGCTGAGGCTAGTAGCAAATTAACATGACATATAATCGATGCCAATCAAAGATATCTTAAACCATTGCTTCCCCGGCAACGGCGCCAGAAATGCTTTTTGGTGTTTCTTACGCACAGAGATTAA